>SKCR01010089.1:0-110606 GCA_019454045.1 Zanthoxylum bungeanum
TTTAGGAGCCTAACCTGCTCAACAACATCATGTGTGAATTCACCGAACAACGCGCACACCGCGTTAGGGCTTAGCTCTCTCATAGGTTCATACCGACTAGCGTCTGCCAGACCCTCGAATTGACCCACTATGGCTGGAACGTTGGGCTGGTTGGCTTGCTTCAGTCCTCCTTCCTCCGCAGTTGAGCCAGTTTGAGCGTTTCTTTTCGGAGGCATCTCCACTCTTTACACCAAATCTCCCACTGTGGTCGCCAAAAACTGTTTGCGCGATTTTTATGCGTGAAGAAAGAAGAGCGTGTAAGGTTCAAACCTCCTGAGACAATGTCCCAGCAAGGGGTGTTTGATTAAGTAAATAAGTCTTCAAGGGGCGCATGCACACAAGTTACAATCCTAAGATTACAATCTAAGAAATGAAAAATAAAAATATGTTCATTTGAGTCTTCATTTGATCGGGCTTCTTTTCTTGGTGTAGGTAGGCTTTTATAGTGAAGCTTGTCAACCGTTTTAGGCGGTTCCAGTATCTCTCTGCAGCTGCAAGATCGTGCATGTAACCGATGAGCTGCGTGTCTCAACCGCTTTGTTATGGAGGGAAAACCGTCCAACTGCTACGATCGTGCAAGTAACCGCATCATAGGTTTTCGTCCTAACCATTGGTCTGATCACCCCAAGCTCGTCGTCGTTCTTCGGCCCATCGTACTTCTTCTCTTCGTTCTTCCTTTCGTCCTAGGGTGACTTCGTCCTATGGTGGGGATTTTCGTCTAC
Organism: Zanthoxylum bungeanum; assembly: GCA_019454045.1. Taxonomy (NCBI): domain Eukaryota; kingdom Viridiplantae; phylum Streptophyta; class Magnoliopsida; order Sapindales; family Rutaceae; genus Zanthoxylum; species Zanthoxylum bungeanum. The sequence goes on from SKCR01010089.1 coordinate 762, forward strand.
CAACATAACCGTTTTAACTGAAACTATAAAATTTGAGGATGTTATAAATAATTTTAATTAACTAAAATTTATAAAAATATTAAATTTAATTTTTTTTTTGTTTACAAAAAAAATTAAGAACAGGCATGGTTTATTGGTTTTTATCAGTTTTTTGAGGTTCGATATTTATTCTTTTAATTAGATCGAAAGCACGGTCGATTTCTAATTCGATCTGTTCAATCGATCAATTTAATTCGATTCGGTTTTTAAAATAATGATGACAATAGAGAGAGACCAAGCGGTAGCGTTTTGCTAATACGAATGTAGTTGACATGGGTTGGATGGATATAGGGTTTTATGTAAATTTTGATGTGAGTTAAATTAATTAATTAACTTGTCATATGATATTTTATGATTTGGATTATGTAAATATTTGGAAAAAATTAACGCATTGTCAATAAGGGTCAAATTATTTGGTCAAGTTGGACAATTTAATTAGAAATATGTAGATTGAGCGATTTGCGATTAATCATAAATAATTGGGGATTAATCATGAATTAATCGGGAATAATGAAGTTATCATTTCTTATGGTTGATAATAACAAAATTCTCAACTAGATCATCAAAAAAATATTAAAAATTATATTTTATGATATAAAAAAACTAGATAATATGAATAGAGACCATTTCGATACCAATAGAAAATTATATTCTTAGCTAAGAAAATATAATAAATTAAGGATATAAATGTTTATTTATTATCTCATTAATAATTTTTTAAAATTAAAGCATAATCTTATTCTTTTTCAATGTTTCTAATGGAATCATTTTCTTTTTACATAAATATCAAATAAAACTCTAAAAAAATATATTGAAAAATTAAAAATATATTAAAAAAATAAAAGCAATGGTTTTGGGAAACCGAAAATCGAAAATCACAGATTAATCAGGTAAAATCGCCAAAAAATAGGTGTCAATTTAAAGCAATTAAAATCAGTGAGATCAAATCGTTTAAATAGTGATTAACGATTAATCGACATTTAAATAACACAGTGATCTAGACACTTATACTTCAAATCGTAGATCTTGAGTTCAATTCTTTATGATGGCGTGAGTAAATAAATCATTCATATAATTATTAGAATTCAGATCCAATCTTATAGGTCTATGGGCTTTGTTCTCACAATATTTGGGTAGGGTTTTATTAGTGTACGAGCCTTGTGTTGGGACAGATGTGGAATCCATAGGGTCGGATCGGTACCCCACGTAGCGAAAATGGGTCTAACCCGTTGATATAGAGCATGCATGTATTTTTAAATAATAAAATGAAATACTATATTTTATTGTAAGTCCATAGGAAAAAATCGGGGATGAATCGAAATCCGAAAATTTAAAATCGAGAGAAAATAAAATTTGTCGCGAATCACACGCACAATGTAGCGCCTAGTGGTATTTTTTTACATTGTTGTTGCTTATGTATCAGCTCTCTGTCCAGAGAGCGATACTAAGGTTTTTCACCCAATACATTTCACATTTTTTCCAAACAACTTCAAACACCCAAAATGTAGAATATATCTAGGTCACTTAAAGATGATCAAGTAATTATAAAATGATAGTCATAGCTCCAAGCTTTCATCTAGAGTTTCAATCCTTAATTTTATATTACATGTCCAACATGAACATATTTGACCTAATCACAAACATATTGTGTTTATATTTCAAAAATATTCATACATAATTCATCAACCTAATTTCAACTTCAAGCTATGTTATTATGTATCCAATACATAATACATTACTATATGTTTCACAAATGATAACAACTCACTAATGAAAAACATAGCTTTAGATAAAATCAAACTTACCTACCAAGCTTGATTTTAAGATCCAATCTTCTTTTCTTATTGAAAATATAGATAACTTCCAAAGCTTCTCTCATAAATACTTTCTTTAGGTTAATTTTTCTTATGTTTTTTCTTATGTTTCCTTAATCAAAAACTTGTTCAAGAATTGTATTTTATAGTCAAGCTTATGAAATTTTTAATTAATAAAAGTTCTAATCAACTTTTAGGTGAATTTAATCCAATTTTTCCAAATATGCATATTATGTGTAACTAATCAACTTTGTCTACCATTTTGATTTAATCCAATTAAATCTAGACAAAATTTAACCACTTGATTAATTCATTGTCTACACTTTGATTTAATCCAATTAAATTAAGACAAATACACCTATTATTATATATTTTTATAATTATCGAAATATTCTCCAACGGTATAGATATTTATGAAATTACAACAAAGCTCTTATGAGTTTGGATTAATCCAATTATCTCAAATAATAGGTCAAGTAAATAATTGATGTTATCCAATAACACTTAATTACTTCAATTGATAATTATAATATCGAATATTATTTATTATCAATATTATCGGTTACCCGAGTGCTCAACGAGTACACTTCATATTGTGAGACTCTCTAAGTCCAGACACGTTCATCATATAAGCCTAGCTTATATGTACACAATTCGACCACATCCGAATTTGTGAAGAACACAAATGATATTTCTAAACTATATAAATCAAGGTCATCACATGTTATTATGTATCCAATATATAATACATTACTATATGATTCACTAATGATAACAACTCACTAATGAAAAATATAGCTTTAGATAAAATCAAACTTACCTAACAATCTTGATTTTAAGATCCAATCTTCTTTTCCTTATTGAAAATATAAATAACTTTCAAAGCTTCTCTCATAAATACTTTCTTAAGTTAATTTTTCTTATATTTGCTTAATCAAAAACTTGTTCAAGCTTGTATTTTATAGTCAAGCTTATGTAATTTTTAATTAATAAAAGTTCTAATCAACTTTTAGGTGAACTTAATCTAATTTTTCCAAATATGCATATTATGTGTAACTAATTAACTTTGTCTACCACTTTGATTTAATCCAATTAAATCTAGACAAAATTTAACCACCTGATTAGTTCATTGTCTACATTTTGATTTAATCCAATTAATTTAAGAAAAATACACCTATATTATATATTTTTATAATTATTGAAATATTCTCCAACGATATAGATATTTATGAAATTACAACAAAGCCCTTATGTGAGTTTGAATTAATCCAATTAATCTCAATATGTCAAGTAAATAATTAATGTATTCAATATCACTTAATTACTTTGATTGATAATTATATATCGAATATTATTTATTATCAAATATTATCGGTTACCTGAGTGTTCAACGAGTACACTTCATATTGTGGGACTTTCTAAGTCCAGACACGTTCGTCATATAAGTCTAGCTTATATGTACGCAATTCAACCACCTTCGAATTTGCGAAGAACACAAACGACATTTCTAAACTATACAAGTCAAGGTCATCACACATGTTTAACAATCTCTCTGACGTAGGCTATCCGAGTTGTGCTTAGAAAACATAGATTACATCGTCAAGTTTCCAAGACGCACATCTCATATTGTCGACATATCCATAATTCTTTACAACTAATCTGAATACCATTTCTGATTAGGCATGAAAAACAGACCTGGACCCGGCCCGGGTCTGCATGGACCCGGACGACCAGGGTCCGGTTAGACCCGGATCCGCAAAAAAAAAATTACGGATCCGGGTCTTCATTTTGAATACCCGCATTTAACCGGGTCCGAATGCTGGTCCGGATGGTTCCGGACCCGAATACCCGGGACCCTATTAAAAAAAACATGAGTGACGCCAGTGAGTAAATAAGACAGAAATCAAGTTCTTTAAATAATATATTATATTGTTATTCATTTATTAAGTAAACAATAGCTATGCATGGCAAGTTCTTTAAAAAATATTGTTCATTGTAATAATGTTCTGTTTTATACCGGCAGTGACTAACCCACGCCAGAGTAGTGATGCCACTGCCAATCTTCTTCACTCTTCAGTTCATCTTCACTCTTCAGTTCATCTTCTTCAGTTCATCTGGCTTAAAAAAAAGCAAAAAAAAAAAAAGAATCAGTGGAGGAGTTGCGGATCCCGGGTCTGGGTCCGGATATACCCGGGTCCAGACCCGGATGCGTTTTACCGGGTCCACATCCGGACCCAGGTCTCTTGAAGAGCATGCAGATCTGGATCCGGGTCCAGATCCGGAAATTACCATCCCTATTTCTGATATATATGTGATCAACCCTATGTGATCGACTTTGTCCAAAATCTTAAGAATAATGACTTACTCACATGGATACCTAAACCTCTTATGATACACATATGGGCCTACAGATCCTATCTTAATACACATTTGATTAACGAGTGCATTGGTTCACACCCAACGAACATCTAGCGGTCAGACCATGAAATGTCTCTGACATACTTGACATCAAAGTGTGTGTAATCACATACAAAACCAATCATATCCTATAGTCAAATGATCACATATGCTACTCGATTCGATGAGATTCCTATTGACGGTGGTGTGTATTTTCAACTATTAGGAATCACCTGTAAGTCATTCAATATTCACTCCAACGAATACCCATATGTCTATACGAGCTCCCTTACTCATGGTTCCTTGGGTCAACCATTAAAACTCTAATTTCACAATATACGACATGTGTTAGTCTTCTAGGTTATATGAATTCGACCGTATTCCAAACTACTAATGTCTATGAATATTTACTTTAAGAATATTTTATAATAATAATACTATCTCAATATCGGACCACTCAATGTCTAGTTATTACTACATAACTATTATAATGTCGATGTCATTCTCAGCTTATTTATATATCAAACTTATATGCATTATGACATAATATTACCATTAACAAGGATGAAATGAAACTATGAAAGTGTAGTCATTTTTTATTAATAAAATATAATGTACCATACATTATTCGGATTGACGCTCCAAACATCAACTCCAACACCTTGTTCTCATCTCTTTTAGGCATACTAATGGTGATCCGTCAACGAAAGTTGGTTTTTATATAAGTGATAGAGGCAATCAAACTCTTATATATATATTATATATATATTAAATTTATATAAATGAAATATGCTGAATAGTTTGAATGTATCTTATATATGTGTCAACAGTAATTTTGACCTACTCTAAATTTTTATTTATTAGTATTATTGTGATAATTTTATCATTGATTATATGATGATTTACCGTATGTTACATTACTTGAATACAAATTAATATAATATTTATTCATGTAATATTACTCTCATTCTAATGGGTGATGTTATTTCCATTAATAATAATATTGTTGTAAATTCTTCAATTAATTCATAAGGGTATATATGTCTTTGTGTTTGGCAAAGGGGTAGAGAGTGGTTCACATCCATAGAGGGTTGCAACCCCACCCCAAGGGTGTCCTATAGCACCCCTCCATGCCTTTATAAAGGGGTCATGTACTCCTAATTTAGAAAGGAAGAAGATAACACAGATAATGATTATCCTACAACACTTTGTGTTTTTTTTTGGTTTTGAGAGAGATCCACCATTATTCCTAGTTCACACACTTGTTAAGGAGTGCTCCTTGAACAAGAAGATTCCGAGTAATCCTGGGAGAACGTTGGCAAAACGAATCCGTAAAGCACCCGTGACGGAGCCAATAAGTTCTTAAGGACAGAGATCATCTCGACTTGGACTATTCCGTGATCTACACTTTCTGGTTTGTTTTAATGGTTTTGTGTTTTTAGGGTTTCATGCATCTAGATCTTCTTTTGTTGTTTTTGATCTGTTTGATTGCAAGTTATATTACTGTTTGATGACACATATTTACTAACAATCTTAAGAACTTTGTATCGTGTTATTAGATAGTAATTTGCATGTTAAGGTTTGAATATTTTCTGGAAAATACGAACTGTGCATGAAAAACCCGTAGGGCGTTCGAACGCCCAACGCACGCGAAGGCTAAAAATTTGAATTCTCGTAAGACGTTCAAACGCGTCTTCAAACGCACCTCGAACGCAAGCCTTCTGCCTTAGAACGTTCGAACGCGTACTAAACGCAACTCGAACGCAAACACTCTGGAATCATTTCGTTCGAATGCGTTCACGAACGCTATACGAACGTGAACTCTCTGGAATCATTTCGTTCGAACGCGTTATCAAACGCTACTCGAACGTGAACTCTCTGTAAACACATCGTTCGAACGCGTTATCAAACGCAACACGAACGCACACACACTGGACAGTCTCGTTCGAACGTAGATACGAACGCGACACTAACGAAATAGTCCTGTAATTCTTAGAAACTGCAAACTTAAATAATATTAACTTGGTTAGTCATATACTGTTAACACATTAATCTTGGTAGTATAGATTTAAGTTATTATTAAGTTGATCAATTATCACAAGCATACACATAGTGATAAAGTTGAAATTGATTTGTTGTTGCATAATTGGTTGAGAATTTAAAGTGTAATTTTGCACAAGTAATTCCATCCAATCTTGATTGACATTATATATCTACACTTATCGTATTAATTGTGCTATTGGAAAATGAAATATTGAGTTTGAATTGCTAAGAGGTTCTTTTGAGAAAGTAGTTAAAGGATATTCTTTTATTTACTTTTCATAAGAAATCTTGGTTGGAAATTCAAGGACTTGTGTTTATTGGTACTACTGTCCAATATAACAACAAGTGGATATTTGGTATATCACTTGAGACAAGATCATTTGTTGGTCGTTGTACATTTGTCTTTTGAAGACATATTGAACTCTGTTTGTTTCCAGTTACATATGGTTAGCGGAAACATCACAGTACCACGGTCTCTCATGGAGAAAAACCGGAGAAGTTTGGTAGGGCAAACTTTAAACAGTGGCAGAGCAAAATGATGTTCTACCTGATAACTCTCCAGTTGGCTAAATTCCTCAAAGATCATCCGGGTCCTGTGGAGGGTGAATCTGAATTGGCCAAGGAAGCGATAACAGACTTGGTTGTCTGGAGACTTCCTATGCAAGAACTACCTTTTGGGTGGTCTTGACAATACCCTGTACAATGTGTACCAAGGCATGACTTCTGCGAAGGTTCTCTGGGAATCTCTCGAGAAGAAGTACAAAACCGAAGATGCCAGACAAATAATTTTTCGTGGGTAGGTTCCTGGACTACAAGGTTAGATTCAAGGACGGTGATGTCTCAGTTGGGTGAACAACAATAGATCATTCATGAAATACTGGATGAAGGAATGAAACTTTGTGAGACGTTTCAAGTTGCCATCATAATTGGAAAGTTGCCTCCATCATGGAAGGATTTCATGAGCTATCTGCAACACAGAAAGAAGCAGATGAGCCTTGAGACCTTGGAGTTCGATTGAGAATCGAACAGGACAACATGATGTCCGAAAGGCCAGCTACAAGACTATGGAGTCTGAGGCCAACATCTTTGAGGATGTAAATGGTAGCAAAACAAAAAGAACAGTGAAGCTGATTCTTCCCAGCGAACAAGAAGTTCAATGGGAAGTGCTACAACTGTGAAAAGAGCGGTCATATGACAAAGGACTGCAGAAACAAGATATCTCAGGACAATGGCAGGATATATGAGGCTTATGTCACTGAAGATGAGCAGTTAACTGATGAGATTTCAGAAATGAATCTCTCAACAGTGGTAACTGAGGCCAACTTGGTTGGGAATCCGAGAGAATGATGGGTAGACTCTAGGGCTACTCGTCATATCTGTGCTGATAGCAAGATGTTTTCCTAGTATCAGAAAGGTCGATGACGGCGATCATCTGACAATGGGAAACTCGTCTACCTCTCGAGTGGTTGGACAAGGCACAGTAGTTCTGAAAATGATATCTGGGACGGAGCTTACATATAATAATGTTTGCATGTTCCAGATATTCGGAAGAACTCGGTCTCGGGTTTGTATTTGTTTCTGACAAGATTGTATTGACCAGAAATGATGTCTATATGTAGGAAAATGATACCTCGCTGAGGGTCTTTTCAATGACTGTCAATTGTGCTATTAATAAAGCTGAAACTTCTGCTTATATTATTGAGTCACAAAATGTATGGCATGGGAGGTTAGGACATGTTAATTATGATACATTAATTAACATGGACCTTATACCTAAATTTGCATTGATAGCCAACATGAGTGTGAGGCATGTGTTGAAGCAAAAATACATAGAACATCATAGAACGAAGTTCTGAACCCTTGGAACTTGTACACATTGACGTATGTGACATGATTTTGTGCAAACAAGAGGCGGTAAAAAGTACTTTGTCACTTTTATCGATGAAAGCACAAGATTCAGTTAAGTGTATTTGCTGAGGAGCATAGCTGAAGCTATTGAGAGCTTTATACACTGAGAACGAAGTTGCAAATCATTTGGCAAGGAAATCAAAAGAATCAGGAGTGATAAAAGTGGTGAATACGTTTCATCATCATTCGGTGAATATTGTTCTGTGCACGGAATTATTCACGAAACCATTGCTCCGTATTCTCCTCAACAAAATGGGATTGCTGAGTGCAAAGACCGAACGTTGAAGGAATGATGAATGCCATGTTGACTAGTTCTGGTTTACCTCAGAACTTGTGGGGGAAAGCCCTGCTTTCCCGCGAACTACGTTCTGAACAAGCTTCCTCACAAAGATTGGACAATACACACATATGAGTTGTGGAAAGGTTATGTACCTTCCTACAAATATCTGAAAATGTGGGGGTGTCTTGCCAATTGCCAAGGTGATGGCTCCTAAACCTAAGAAGGTGGAATAGGACCCAAAACTGTTGACTGTATATTCTTCGGATATGCTTGCAACAGTAGAGCGTATCGATTCTTGGTACACCAAGTATGAGATTCCTGACATCAATCTGAATGTGATGATTGAGTCAAGGAATGCAATATTTTTGAAGAGACATTTCCTTGTAAGGAAAGACAAAGAGAGTCTCTCAAAAGAGCTGTTGATACTGTCAAGGACAGTGATCAGGTTGACCAAGAGTCATATCCGATTTTCTGACATATTTGTTAGAAAATGAGCCTCGAAGCTATAAAGAAGCAATGTCTTCTTTAGAGGCACCTCTGTGGAAAGAGGCGATAAACAGTGAGATTGATTCAATCCTACAGAACCATACTTGGGAGTTGGTTGATCTTCCACCAGGTTGTAAGCCACTGGGCTACAAATGGAAAGATGAAAATGGATGGATCAATAGATAAGTACAAGGCGAGGTTTGTCATAAAAGATTATAGACAGAAAGAAGGCCTTGTTTACTTTGACACCTATCCACCAGTGATTCGTATCACATTAGTAGAATGCTTATAGCTATAGCAGCTATATTTGGTCTTGAAATACATCAAAAGATGTAAAGACGTCATTCTTGAATGGTGAATTGGATGAAGAGACTTACATGGAACAACCAGAAGGGTTTAATGTTCCTGGAAAAGAACAGAAGGTGTGCAAACTTGTAAAATTCTTGTACGGATTAAAACAAGCACCTAGACAATGACATGAGAACATTGACAAAGATGTTGTCAAGTGGGTTTAAACCTGATGAGTGTGATAAGTGTATATACACCAAATCAACTCAAAAATGATATGTCATTGTATGTCTCTATGTAGACGATATGCTGATAATTGGTAATAATCATGAGTTGATTCAGTTTACCAAGAAGTGTTAACCAGCAAAATTTGATATGAAAGATTTAGGAGTAGCTAACCTAACTCTTCCTTATCAAAGAATACTGGCTTAAGCATATCGTAATTAGAGTATTCAAGGATCATCGGAAGTCTGATGTATCTCACGAATTGCACACGAACTGATATCGCTAAAGCTGTGAATAGGCTTAGCAGATATACTAGCAATCCAGGACATAACCACTGGAAAGTCATAGTAAGTGTTTTTTGAGGTATAAGAAACTTCAAAATATGGGCTACATTACGAGAGATATCCTGCTGTTCTAGAGGGAAACAGCAATGCTGACTGGATATCTGATACAGTGGATTCCAAATCTACGGATGGATTTGTTTTCACACTTGGTAATGCAGCCGTGTCATGGAAATCCTCGAGGCAAACATGTATTGCCCGGTCTACTATGGAATCAGAGTTCATAGCGTTAGACAAAACAGCGGAAGAAGCAGAATGGCTTAAAAACTTCCTGGAGGATATTCCTAGTTGGGCCAAACCGGTGCCAACGATTAGCATACATTGTGAAGCCAATCGGCTATTGGGAGAGCCCAAAATACAATGTATAATGGTAAGTCTCGACACATACGTCGGAGACATAACACCATAGGTCAACTGCTCTCAAGTAGCATAATATCGATCGATTATGTTGAGTCGAAGGAAAACCTAGCGGATCCACTAACTAAAGGTTTTCCTCGAGAGCAAGTTGAGAAGTCATCGAGGGGAATGGGCTTGAAGCCTATAATCTAAGAATTGTCACTGTGGAAACCCAACCTAGCTGACTGGAGATCCCAAGATCTAGGTTCAAAAGGGACAACAGAAACTTTGTGCAATTCAAAACAAGCACTGAAGAGTTTCGTACTCTTTCCCATTCCGATAATGACGCTGAGTGCTGTCTGTCATTGGTTAGGATAAGCTAAGGCTTTTAATGATGACTATATTAGGAGATGAGTCCTAATGGGGGTAAAGACAGATTACCTCTTCATAGTAGATCACCTATTTCAAGTAAGAAGTGAGGCCGCTTCCATGGGAACCTTTAAAGGCGGGTTTCCCTAAAGTGCTTGATGAATCCAGGACCGTTGTTCAGGGCCAAAATGAACACAACCGTAGAACGGTAAAGGTAATGGTCGAATTAAAGCTGTGTGTTGGCATTGTCTTGGTTTACATCAACGGCAGAACAGTTCAAGACTATGGGTCACTGGTTTGCCAAGTAAATCCGATTGTCATTCACTAGGAAAGGTTCAAGGCGAAAGCTACCTATTTCGATGCAGCTTTAGCTCACGGTATCTCTCTCACGTGTCTGAATGAATATTTGAAGAATTGTGGGGGATTGTTGTAAATTCTTCAATTATTCATATGGTATATATGTCTTTGTGTTTGGCAAAGGGGTGCTGAGTGGTTACAATCCATAGAGGGTTGCAACCCCCCCCAAAGGGTGTCCTATAGCACCCCTCCATGCCTTATAAGGGGTCATGTACTCCTAATTTAGAAAGAAGAAGATAACACAGATAAATGATTATCCTAAAGACACTTTGTTTTGTTTTTTGGTTTTGAGAGAGATCCACCATTATTCCTAGTTCACACACTTGTTAAGGAGTGCTCCTTGAACAAGAAGATTCCGAGTAATCCTGGGAGAACGTTGGCAAAACGAATCCGTAAAGCACCCGTGACGGAGCCAATAAGTTCTTAAGGACAGAGATCATCTCGACTTGGACTATTCCGTGATCTACACTTTCTGGTTTGTTTTAATGGTTTTGTGTTTTTAGGGTTTCATGCATCTAGATCTTCTTTTGTTGTTTTTGATCTTTTGATTGCAAGTTATATTACTGTTTGATGACACATATTTACTAACAAATTTAAAAAAGACACATCAGCCACTAAATTAATGTTTATTTTTTAATAGTATTATGTAAATATAATCGAAATTGACATATAACTATTCTATTTAAGCGGTGATTAATTACTGTTTAATCATAATCGCTACTTGGGTGATTTGATCCATGTCAATTTTGATCGCTTTAAACCGACATCTATTTGGTGATTTTGACCGATTAATTGATTTATTTTCAATTTCCCAAAAATATCTGATTTTATATTTTAATCTATTTTTAGTTTTTTTTTTTTTTAAGTTTTGATTGATGATTTCGTGTAAAAAAAAAATAGAATGATTATGTTAGAAACAATGAAAAAGAGTGAGAATATGCTTCAATTTTTAAAAATATTATTGGAATAAAACATTAGTATCCTTAATTTATTATATTTTCTGAAATTATGATAATTTTTTAAATTATATCAAAATGGTCATATTTATATTTACTTAACTGAATACTCATAGATTGTTTAACATTTTTCATCACAAATGAATGTCAACTTCACCATCCTCGATTAATTTCTAATTAATCCCAACTATTTTCGATTAATCACAATTGCTCCATAAATGATTTGCTACGAATCTCCGATTAAACTGTCCAATATATAATATAAAAATCTACTAGCATTATCTTGTAGACTTGTACTATAAAGGTGGTTATGAGGCTATCAGTAAAAACAACTTCAAAAGACTCATCAAATATGATTTGATTGTTTAAATGATGAGCCACATCATCAAGATTTATTTCAATGAGATTTCAATTGAAATTCTTCAAATTAAATTTTCATTCTCTCACTTTCAATATTGAAGAGCAACTTGTCTTTCCTCAAATAATATTATATAATATTTTATCTATTCTCTTTATTTTTGGTGGTGGTGGTTGGGATTAGTAATTATTATTATTTATTAAAATAATAAAGCAATAGTTATAATATAAACATATTTTTATTTGAAGAGATTTTTGAAAAAAAAAATTATTTTTTCCACTCTTTAATTTGTTACAAAGTAAACAAATAAATATTTAAAGAGTAAATTTAATAAAACCTTTTGGAGTTGCTCTAATACAATTACAAGTACAATTACATGTTAATTTTTTTCACTTTCTTAAAATGTAATAATAATAATTAAAACGCAATAATTTGATTTGAATATACCTAATGTTCCAAATTCACTCAATGACATAAAAAAATAAAATCATAAAACTATTTTATAACTAGATCCAGGTGGCACCTTACTCCACAAAGAGAGAATCTAATTATCATAATCAAATCACAACCTCAATTATTCACCATTGGATTCTTGTTCTGTCACAACAAAGCTATTATAATTTTTGTTTTACTCAATGTTTGTGTTTATTTTGTCACTCAATAGTCAATTTTACTCTTAATAATAAGTTAGGTGTACTTGTATCATATTATTATGGAAGTACACTTGATTAATTAGCGACTTTATGTACCGTTTGATACAGAATATTAGTTGAGAGTATAAGTTAACTTATAAATATAGTGGTGAGAATATAAGTTAGTTTATAAGTTCACAAAACTCGATGCCAAATATTATATTAGTGTTTTAATCATTTTTAAATCTAATTTTGAATTAAGTGAGTTTTACTAATTTTTTCATAATTTATTGTCAGCATAATTTAGTAACAATCCACATTTGAGACTCATTTTTACAAGTTTTTTTAATTTGAGTGGTTTGGTAATATTCTTATCCAAGTCATTTTAGCCATATTTTGGGAAGAGAGGACTAATTACGAATGAGCATTTTATGTTTTTTTTTTTTTTTTTAATGAGCTAAAAACATAGGATAATTAGCATATTCTGTTAAATTTTAAAGGACTTAAGACAACAATTTTCTTTCTTTTTTTATTTTGAAAAAGGCAAATTTATTATATTTTATCATTGTTAATCCGTCGTTAATGTTTAGAAATAAAAAAGTCTTTTCCCTTTTTGTAATATTATATTATAAATTTAATAATGATTGCATTAAGGTTCTTGTAGTTTTTCAACCATAGTTTCTTAAAGTATAGCTTATACTATTAACCTTCCTTTGATATAGTTTTTCAAATAGAATTTTTATTAATAAAATTTTTGATACATTCTTTTTAAATATTTGGTTGTGAATTAGAGTTTTTATTAAAAATAAAAAATTATTTTATTGGAAAATTTTTAAGTTGCATTATAAAAAAATGAAATAATATTGTTAAATTAATAAGAGTATTATAAACAATTTAACCATTTTAAAAAAAAAACAAGCTCTACTCTTAAAAATCTAAATTTTGAGCTTTTACTAGTAGAGGTAGAATAACTTTTTTAATTCTCAAAAACTCTACTTAAAATACAACCAAACATCACCAAAAATTTTGAAAATAACTTTTAGGTTTTAATAAAGTTATTTTACCTATATTAGAAGTCATACCAAACATCAACTCAACTTAATTATAAACTTTTAGGTTAATGGATAAATTTTTTAAAGTTATTTTAAGAAGAAATAGATAATATTGTGAAATAAATAAGAATATTCTAAATAATTTAATTTGTTAATTTTTTTTTTAAACATCAACTCTCAAACGTACAAATTTTGAGTTTTTTTTTGCTATTAGAGACAAAATGACCTTTTTAATCCTCAAAATTTGTATTCTGAATGTAACCAAACATATGTTATTTAATCGACGATTAATCGATGATTAATCATAAATTACAATCTAAGCGATTTGACCTAGCTGATTTTGTTCGATTTAAATTGACACCGATATATGGGCGATTTTTGTCTAATTGATCGGTCGATTTTCAATTTCTGATTTATCATAAATCATCCCGATTTTAATTTTTAATCTATTTTTAAATTTTCAATATATTTTTAGAATTTAAATAAAATAGAAGGCTTCCATCATAAATGATTAAAAAAATAAAAGTACTTCGATTTAACTAATTATTATCGTGATAATAAAAATCTTAGATTGTTTAGTATTTTTAATAATCAATGAATGAGTTTTAGTGATTTTTAAAGGATTTTGAGAGTTAATTTGAATTTTTTTTTTTTTATTTTCGACCATGCAAAATATCAATTTATCATTCTCAATTAAATTCTTATTAATCTCTGATTATTACCGATTAATTATAAATCGCTCTTGGTGCGCTTTACTGCAGAATTCGATTAAATTATATATAATCAAAATACCATCAAATTTTTTGAAAAGAACGTTTAAAATTTTTTAAAAAAAAAACTATTTTTTTCTACTAAAAATCATTTCAATCAAACACTAAATATCAGCTCAAATTTTTTTTTTGAAAAGTAAGATGTATCATTGACCAAGAAAAAAAAGAAAGAAAAATCAAATTTTACGAGTTATAATAGAAGGCTGGGAAGTTTCCCTTGCAAAAAAAACCAATCAAGAAGCAATCTTAGCTATTCTTTCATTATAGTTTCTTGGTATAATTGAATCCTCAAAAAAAAAAAAAAAAACACTTGTATTTTTACTAAAATCATTTCAAGGTAAAATTAAGAAATCTTTTTGGACCATCAATTTTCTCACGCATCAAGTTGTTTACATTTTGAGCACCCGATTCAATATAATAATTGAAGATATTCTAACTTCCTGAGCAGTGGCGTAATCAGAAAATCAAATTAATGGGGTAAAGTTATGGAAAATAAATATAAATATATAAAAAAATATATATAAAATAATTATATTTATATTGATATGTGAATATTTTATACATAACAACCATACACGATGTGATTTAGTAAAAGAATCACTATAATATACCAATAAATTAGAAGTTCAATAACTCAACTTAGTTATAAACATGGTTATTTTTATTTTTATTTAAATGGAATGTAATCACTATTCTTTGCAAATGGAAAAACTCAAAATGAGTGGATTTAAAATGAAAATAATCAATTATCTATACACATAAAAATTAAATATAATGATCCAAATAAATTCATAGTTATTATTTATTTTAAACATGTTTAAGAATATGATTGATACAAAAATATGTTGAATTTTTTTTAACTAATTTGGGTTTGGACCTCTATATTATATTATGTTAAAAAATATAATTTAAAAAATTAGGAAATAATGTATTTATGCGTATTGTTTAATTATTTTTATTTCTAATATATATATATATCTAAAAAATTTATGAAATATATAAAAAAAAAAATGTGGGGCCAGTGGGGAACTGCCCCACTGGACTCCAAGTAGATTCGCCACTGTTCATAAGTATGGTGAACTCCGAACAAAATCCCTAAAGATTCATGATTTTTAAGGTAAAATTTAGGCACAAAATTTTTATTAGGAATAAAAAAAAATAATCGTAAATCTTGGTTTTTTAAATCGTATACTGTATACTATAAATTAAAAGAAAAAAAACATTAAAAAAAATGTAGGAAAAGATGAAAAATGAAAATAGCTAAGCTTAAGCAAATGCTTCACTGTCAGTACCTACAGTAACTACACTTTAGCTGGATTTGTCGGACATTGCAAAAAGACTGTACAAAAAAAAAAAAAGTGCCATATTTTTTATCACTCTCTAAGGTTTCTCCTTTTTAACTCTCTCACTGAATGAATCTACATCCCAATCTCACTTCCTTTACTCTTCCCAGTTCCCACATCAACTCAACTCGCAGGGTCAACTCAGCCCACCAAGTTTAGTGAGTCACTCTCATTCTCATGTTCCTTTCAAACACTTAATATTCTCTTGTTTTTTTTTTTTGTGGGTGCTTGTTGAATTTTTGTGGGTTAAAAGTCTTTAGTTTGTTTTTGATTTAGTCAACGCTTTTGGTCAAACCAAGCATTACATTACACCCATGAAGAAGATTTCTTCTTACATGTGCCCGGGTTAGAAACTTTCATTATTAGTTTCTGTTTATTAGATTAAAATGGCATATTCTGTGAATGTGAATAATGATAGTCATGGGATTGAGAATTTGATGTATGCGAGGAAGGCATTGAAGACTAGTTTAGAGAAATCGAAAGCCCTAGGGTTAGCTCTTGAAAGAGCAGGGCCTAGATTAGATGAGATTAACCAAAGATTGCCTTCATTAGATGCTGCTGTCAGGCCAATTAGGGCTGATAAGGATGCCCTTGTGGCTGTTGGGGGCCACATTAATCGTGCAGTGGGTCCTGCTGCTGCGGTGCTTAAGGTGTTTGACGCGGTTCATGGGTTAGAGAAGTCGTTGTTGTCGGATCCTAGGAATGATTTACCTGGGTATTTGTCGGTGTTGAAACGGTTGGAGGAGGCCTTGAGGTTTCTGGGGGATAATTGTGGGTTGGCGATACAGTGGTTGGATGATATTGTGGAGTATTTGGAAGATAATCGGGTGGCGGATGAGAAGTATTTGTCGATTTTGAAGAAGTTGTTGAAGGGTCTCAGGGATTTGGCAAATGGTGAGGGGAAAGGGCGTCTTGATGGCGGGCTTTTGGATGCTGCTTTGGATAAATTGGAGACTGAGTTTCGGAGACTCTTGACAGAAAATAGCGTTCCTCTACCGATGTCATCACCATCAACACTTGGCCAACAAGCGTGCATTGCACCA
The DNA here is from genome assembly GCA_019454045.1 of Zanthoxylum bungeanum. Classification (NCBI taxonomy): domain Eukaryota; kingdom Viridiplantae; phylum Streptophyta; class Magnoliopsida; order Sapindales; family Rutaceae; genus Zanthoxylum; species Zanthoxylum bungeanum. Next base: position 17,799 of record SKCR01010089.1, read on the forward strand.
TCACCTTTACCAGTGACTGTTATTCAGAAGTTGCAAGCGATTTTTGGGAGATTGATTGCAAATAATAGGTTTGAGAATTGTATATCTATTTATGTTGAAGTTCGTAGCTCGAATGTTAGAGCAAGTTTGCGGGCACTTGATTTGGATTACCTTGAGATGTCGATTGCAGAATATAATGACGTGCAGAGTATAGAGGGGTATATAGCGCAGTGGGGAAGGCATTTGGAGTTTGCTGTGAAACATTTATTTGAGGCCGAGTATAATCTTTGTAATGATGTGTTTGAGAGGATGGGAAAAGATGTTTGGGTGGGGTGCTTTGCTAAGATAGCTGCACAGGCGGGCATGCTTGCATTTCTTCAGTTTGGGAAGACTGTTACGGAGAGTAAGAAAGATCCAATTAAGCTTCTTAAGTTATTGGATATATTTGCATCTCTTAACAAGTTACGAATGGATTTTAACCGGCTTTTCGGTGGAGTAGCTTGTGCTGAAATTCAAAACTTGACAAGGGATCTTATCAATAGTGTGATTAACGGTGCAGCTGAGATTTTCTGGGAACTTCTGGTTCAGGTGGAGTTACAGAAGCAGATCCCGCCGCCTCTGGATGGGGGTGTCCCCAGATTGGTGAGCTTTATCACTGAATACTGTAATAAGCTTCTTGGGGATGATTATAAGCCAATTCTGACCCAGGTCTTGGTCATCCACCAAAGTTGGAAGCACGAGATGTTTCAAGGGAGGCTCCTTGTGAATGAGGTTTTGAAGATCATCAAAGCCATTGAGCAGAACTTGGAGACATGGTTGAAGGCTTATGATGATGCCACATTATCCAACTTTTTTGCAATGAACAACCATTGGCATTTGTACAAGAGTTTGAAGGGCACAAAGCTTGGCGATCTCTTGGGGGATTCTTGGTTAAGAGAACATGAACAGTACAAGGACTATTATTCTACTGTCTTCTTTAGAGACAGCTGGGGAAAGATTCCGGGTCATTTAAGCAGAGAAGGTCTAATTATGTTCTCAGGAGGGCGTGCCTCTGCTCGCGATCTTGTCAAGAAAAGACTTAAAGCATTTAATGATGCTTTGGATGACATGTATAAGAAGCAGTCTAATTGGGTTATCTCAGACAAAGATCTGAGGGAGAAAACATCCCAGCTTATTACGCAGGCAATCACACCTATTTATCGTAGCTATATGCAGAATTATGGGGCCTTGGTGGAGCAAGATGCAAGCTCTAGCAAGTATGCAAAATATACATTGGAGACTTTGGAGAAAATGCTGGGCTCTCTTTTCCAGCCCAAACCTGGGAGATACGGCAGTTTTAAAGGCAGATCGCCTGGTGTAAAATTTGAAAATGGTGCAATGGATCTTCGTCGTACTACTTCTGCAGTCGTGTGATCCAAAGAATTTGTTTCTGTGATGCACCATTGTCCTCATATATCCACCCTCCACTGTGAGATGGGTATAATTTTGCCATGTGCATGTATATATACCTTGAGGGGCCTGGAACTGTTGAATTTCATGTATCTTTCCTTACATTCAGAGAGGAATCGGAACATTACCAACCAATTGCCCGTTGTGGTGAAATTTTGTAAGTTGCTTGTGTCTAATGGGATCGACTGTACTCTTTACTGCATGGATGATTCTACAAATCAGGGGATTAGAAAAGTGCCAGACGTAGTGAACCAATGAATGAGCATATGGGCCTCTTGTATCGGGTTCGTAGATAATACTTGGAGATATAGCTTTTCCATTTTTCTTTATTCAGTTTCTAGCTAAATTGAGTTTGATACCCTGCAATTTGCTAGATTCTAAGTACAATTCTTTGATATAAATTGCATCCGGAAGTCTAGCAGTAATTGAATTAAGTACTCTTCAATTTTACAAGTAGTCATAATGGCATGGGGGCTTTAATGAGATGCTTTGTCATTTGTTGTCTGGATGGCTGTTGCTCAGAACTTGCTGATGAAGCTCATTCATCAAAATTATGAAATACTATTCACAATTATATATTTGCTTATTTCTGTAGACATTTTTTTTTTCTGCCGATTGTTTCAGTGGTTCATTCATGCTTCGTTTATATATACACGCTGATAGCTTTGAGTAGTAGTGAATGGTGATGATAGGAAACCCGTTCATATTTGTTCCATTGAGGCATTGCTTCCTTCTTTTCTGTTTAGTTTATGTTCTTTAAGTTCTCTGAGGTTCTGATGTCTCTTGCTTTCTTCCTTTTATCTTCTTTAAGTTCTCTGAGGTTTAAGAAGTTATTTTTTTTAAAAGCAATTATAAAAAGCAGAAATGTTGTAGCAGTTGTGATATAATTGGCCTTCTTAGAAATAGGCAAGTTGTGATCGTAATGCATAGCAATGAGCTTATAAAGTGTTAACTCGTTGTCTTCTTGATTACGGATTCAAATACTACAAATAGCCTCTCTATGAATAAAAGGAGTAAGACTGGTGATTGTACTTGTAGAGAGAGAACCTTGTGAATTGAGTACGACGATCTTAATTTGTTGCATTTTTTTTTTTTTTTTCCTTTTTCCCCAAAAATTGGTCAAAATTCTCAAGATTATCAGCTAAATTGCCTAGTTGTTGTTATTAGTGGCGCACTTGAGTATAGGGGTGGCAAAACGAATCGACGAATCGAATTTGTATCGAATCCTAAACGAATCGAATCAAAATATGATGAATTCGTATTCGATTCGTTTATTAAACGAATCCTAATATCAGGATTCGTATTCGATTCGTTTATTAAACGAATCGAATACGAATATTCGTTTATTCGTTTAGTCAAAAATATTATTTAATAAAATAATTTATCACACTTGATTTACATTAATTCTTCATAAATATATACATATGAAATATGTAATTAATATATTTATTAAAAATACCTCACCAAATATCAAAAATATTGATTTTTCTATGATAATTAGCTATAATTTCTCGAATCTTAATTGAAAATTAACAAGAACTAGTAAATAAAAATAATAAAACGAATCCTAAACGAATAAACGAATCAATGAGCTTAAATTCGTATTCGATTCGTTTAATAAACGAATCGAATCGAATTGACCCATTTATTAAACGAATCCACTTTTTCAAACCCGTATTCGCTTTAAAGCGAATCGAATCGAACGAATAAACGAATCCTGACCCAAATTGCCACCCCTACTTGAGTATATAGCATGGAGAAGCAGCTTTTACAGGAAGTGCTTTTGGATAAAAGCTTTTAAATAAGCTGCTTTTAAACCCCCACCCCTAGAAAATATTTCTATTCAACAGCAGCAGCCTCTTGTCATATATATATATATTTTTTTCCAATTTTCTTCTCCATATATAATAAGTAAGTGCTTGCTTTTTCTTACTAAACACTAATGCATCACTCTTCTTGTCCCCATCACCAATTATTTCCAAGCTTAAATTTCTACACAATTTGTTGAGAACCTTGCCTAGAAAAATCACAGCCGTTCAACAGCCCCTATAATCAATGAATCTAAGCACTCTTAATCACCCACGTATCTATAAGTAAAGTAGGGATTTAATAAAGATCTTGATATATACAGAAATTTTCGCTACAAGTAAGATCTGGTGGAAGTCTTGATGTACTCAATTTGACATCGAGGCCGTTAAAACAACTTGGAAAGATTGAAACATAAATAAAAATTAGCTGTAAAAAGAAAGAATTAAGTGAAGAAAGAGCTTGTAATATGTGTCAAATATTCCGAGTGTAATCAAGTATCACATGTTTGATTCCGTGTGGTACTCTTGTTCATTATTGTGATAAGAACCGCCCGGTTTAGTTATAAATAAATAAATAAATAAAAAGCATCAATAAATATTAAGTCATATATTTTAATTTATCATATGATAGTCCTTATCTATCTATGGTTCATTCTTCATCAATTCAATGTTGAATTTTGTTAAACATTTCAACAAGTGTACAAAGCCAAATGTAACGAATCTCACATTAGGGAAAAAAAAAAAGGGCGATTTATCACCAAATATAACTACAATTTATAGTGAGATAAATGAGTGTGTGAGATGTGAGATGTTTATGTTATTCGTTTATGTGCATATTTCGCTTGTGAGGCATCTTTTTTCATATCAAATCTCAATCGAGAAAATCACATTTGATACGTGTTTCAAATATTTTATCCCAAAGATTTAACATTCAACTTGTAAAATGTGAAGCCTTGTCGTTCTTTGGATAAGGGACACATGGCGCAATTCTTGCCGTTGTCCCAATTACATGTATTTGCTCATCATATATAAAGGCCACTTAGGTTGAGTTTTTTAGGAGAAGTTTTCATTATTTGTATTCCCTTGTTTTTGGCTAAGTGTTAAGCCTAGTTCCTTAGTCCAAGTTAGTGTAATTCTCAATTGGAAATTTGAGAGATTGACACTTTTAGAGATTAGGGTTTGTGAGATTTCGGGAATTACAATTTGTAAACGGATTCAAGATTCGTGTGTAATCTTGAAATGCTTAGTGCAGCGAGCTCCCTATTCGGAGTTCAACGTGGATGTAGTCGGGAATTTTTCCGGCGAACCACGGTAAAAATCTTGCGTCTTGATTGTTCGATTGATTGGTTTGACGAATATTTGCGACAAAGATTTAACAATTGGTATCAGAGCTGATTAAAGATTAGTGGGCCGAATCAGTAATCAAGAAGCCCAAGATCCATCTTCTTCATCAGGCGGCAAAAAGGTAGAAAGAAGTATCCCTAATTCCTTTTTGGGCCACCATCTAAATTCGGTGAAGAAGAAGACTCAAGAATACAGAGGGGCCATCAACGAGTCAAAAGAATAATACAGACCATTGCAAAGCAACAAGATTTGAAAAACTTTTTGAAGATCACGGCCAAAACCAGAATCAGAGGCAAAAGGAGAAATCCCTAAAAGGATTGATCAATTGAAGAACAGGGAAGCCGAATCAACGAAAGAGGAAAAGCAAAACGCCAGTGACAAGAGCAACAGAAGACTCACATCCAAGATCAGCCAAGATCAGAGGGGCAGAATAGCAGTGGCTGCCAATCAAGGGCAAGGAACCAAAAGAGCCAGCCGATCAAATCACCAAACACAAATAGCCGATTCAAGAAATTGAAGAAATCGGTGGACCAAGATCGAAAGATCCAGTCCTTGTTTTTGGCCAAGCAAAAACCCTAAACTTGTTAATTGAAGATCAACTTGTCATTGTGAAGATTACACTAAGACCTCGGGCAAGTCGAAAGCAAGAAATTAACAGAGGCTGAAGAACACAGAGCACCGAATTGAAGAACACAGTCAAAGAACCCATAACAAGAAATCAAGATCCTTGAGTGGCCTATCAAATCCCTAGGGTCACATACACCAGCTTTGAGTTACAGGGTGTGTAATCTGGTCGTAACTGTGGTTTAAGGATTCGCTGTTTGCGTGACTGAGTTACTGGGGTGCTTTGCTGTTGTCAAAGCCATTGTGCTGCCGATTTGAGTGTTTAAGGCTTATTGTTGGGTGATTAGTTTTCTGTCTCGTTTGGGTGAGTAATCGGCCAAGAGTTGGTGAAAAGCTTGTTGAAGTTGTTTGGGGTGAGGAGGAACTGTGTTGTAAAATTGGAAAAGGTTTAGGTGTTGCCAAAGTGAAATTTTGGGTGTTTAAAGCTGCAGGTTGTGTGATTGGAGCTTTGTTGTTTGGGTATTGAATCTCTGTTGAAGCTGGTTTGAAAGGAACAGAACAGGGCATCCAAGTCTTTGAGTTGCCGAATCTGCCTCTATTTGCTGTTTTCTGATTAATTGGTTTGAGGTCTGTTGAAGTGCATTTTTGGGTGAGCAACTGTGAGGAATATTGAGTGTGTTCAGACAGTTTGGGTTGTGAATTACCGATTGGTGCTTGGGAAGTTAGACACTGTGTTGTCAATTGCTACTTTGGTGAGCCAGGACTTTGAGTTGCCAATTAGGTCTCATCAAAGGAAACAGAAAAAAAATAAAATGTCGACCATGAGACTCGACATTGGGTATTTGACGGGAAATGAGATTTCACCACATGGAAGAAGAAAATGAGGGTTCTGCTTTCCCACCATAAGGTGGCTTTGGCACTAGAACCGGATCCAGAAAAGTGGCCAAAGATGGAAAAGGAAGCGAAGGACGAAATCCTGGAAGAGGCGTACAACTTGATCTTCCTCCACTTGGGAGATTCGGTCATCAGGAAGGTTGATGGAATGGACACTGCCATTCAACTCTGGGATAAACTCGAATCTCTTTATTCTGTTATTTCTGCACCAAATTTAGTGTTCTTAAAAGGAAATTTGTTTAATTACAAGATGGATACTAATAAGTCGATTGATGATAATTTGGATGAATTCACGAAAATGACTCAAATCCTTAAAGGAACTGACCAAGCCCTAGGAGACTCTAGCGAAGCTATGATTCTATTAAATGCATTGCCTGAAGAATATAGTGTCGTTAAGAACTCTCTACAGTACACAGGAGTTGTACCTAGGCTAGACTTGGTGATATCTGGTATAAGGGCTAGAGAGCTAGAACTTAGAACCAGTAGGAGAGGTGGAGCGAACTTATTCGTGAAAGGAAAAAATGAAAAGAAATACAATGGTCCGAAAAATCATCAGACTAATAACCAAGAACCTAAAGGGAAGAAAAATGAATAAACATGATAAGAATAAAGATAGTGGCAAGAAGTGCTATCATTGTGGAAAGATGGGACACCTTAAAAAGAAACTGTTATAAGTTCATTAGGGAACAGGAAAATGAAGGCATCGCTACTGTGGCTGCCGAAAAGGGGTCGATGTGCCTATCTGAGGCACTGACTGTGTCTAGTGATCACATTAGTAGAGAATGGATTCTGGACTCCGGGTGTTCTTTTCACATGAGTCCGTATAGGGACTGATTTTTCAACTTTAGAAATTCATATCAAGGCACTGTGTATATGGGTAATGACAATACTTGTAGGATACATGGAGTTGGGGACATGACACTTAAACTTCATGATGGTAAAGTTAGGATTCTTACTGACGTTAGATATGTACCTGACCTGAAACGAAACCTGATATCATTAGGAACACTAGATGAGTTAGGTTTTACATATAAAGCACACAAAGGAAACATGCACATATCTAAGGGTAATAAACTGATTCTAACTGGTATAAAAAAGAAACGGATTGTATGTTCTAAATGGCCAACATGTATTTTCAGATAAACCCATTTCTGCTTTAACTTCTAATGTTGATATGACTAATATATGACACTTGAGACTTGGTCATATAGGCCAGAAAGAAATGCAGGTACTCAGCAAGCAGGACAATTTGGAAAGGACCAGTTGAAGCCACTTGAGTTTTGTGAGATCTGTGTGTTGGGCAAACAGCACAGACAGAGCTTCCCAACTGGAATTCATTTGTCAAATGCGAGTCTGGAGTATCTACATTGTGATTTGTGGGGACCAGCAAAGGTCCAGACACATGGGGGTAAGAAATATTTCCTCTCTATTGTTGATGACTACAGTAGGAAGGTATGGATATTCTTACTAAAATCAAAGGATGAAACTTTGACTAAATTAAGGAATGGAAAGTATTGGTAGAAAATCAAACTAGTAACAAAGTAAAAGTCTTGAGAACTGATAATGTCTTAGAATTTTGTAATACTGAGTTTGATCAATACTGTACGAGTGAGGGTATCCTGAGACATAGGACTGTTAGAAACACCCTAAACAGAATGGAGTTGCGGAAAGAATGAATAGAACCTATTAGAAAAGATTAGATGTCTTTTATTCTCTTCCGAACTTCCAAGGGCTTTTTGGGGTGAAGCCCTCAATACTGCTACTCATTTAGTTAACCTAGCCCCAATAGTTTCGTTCAGTTAAGACACCAGAAGAAATCTGGTCTGGTAGGGCTCATAAGCTTGCCCACCTTAGAGTGTTTGGCTGTGAAGCTTATGCTCACCAGTCCATAGGTAAACTTGAACCGAGGTCAATCAAGTGTGTTTTCCTAGGATATCAAGGGACAAAGGGTTAGGTATAGGTTATGGGAAAGGGAATCACTTAGAGTCAAAGTCATAATTAGTCGGGATGTTATATTCAATGAACTTTGTTTTCCTTGTAAATCTACTAACAAGAATGCAGGTGCCTTAGAAAATGATCTAGCAGATTTTGATCTTGCAGGTGGAGCTCAGATGCAGGTGGAGCCATGGACATCAAGGACCGCTGAGCAAGTGGTGACATGTCAGGCACGGAGACATCTGAGGACACCTAGCCCATGAGAAATAACCAGGAGGAAAACAGAAATGAAGTAGCAGAGATACAGAAAAAAAGAAGAAGAGAAAGACTAAGATAAAGTGGATCAAACTGAGCAGCACGATGAAACACCACAAGACACATTGGCCAACTACCAGCTAGCAAGAGACAGAAGTAGGAGGCAGGTAAGGCCTCCTACCAGGTATGATTACTCAACCAATGATTTGTATTTCTGTGCATTAATATCAAGTCATGAAATAAATGGAGTTGAACCTGCTAGCTTATGAGAGGCATTAAAGTCTACCCATAAACTTGAATGGGAAGCGACTATAGAAGAAGAGATGTCTTCTCTTAGGCTAGACCTGAGGTGATTAAAATGGAAAATGTACCTTATGCAAATGCTATAGGTTCTGTGATGTATGTCATGATGATTAGTACTAGACCTGACTTGCCTATGCTGTATCTTTATTGAGTAAGTTTATGTCTAATCCAGGTGGAGCACACTTGAGTGCTTTGCAATGGTTGTTAAGATACTTGAATACTACTGTTGATTATGGCTTATGTTTTAACAAATCTAACGTTTTAGATTTGGTAGGGTATGTTGATTCTGATTTTGCAGGTGACAGGGACTCGAGAAAGTCTACTACAGCTTACTATTTCACACTTGATGGAAATTGCATCAGCTGGAAGTCAAGCCTGCAACCGTTGGTCTCACTCTCAACTACCGAAGCGGAGTATATAGCCATAACTGATGTGTTCAAGGAAGCAATTTGGCTTCAGGGTATCTTAACCGAAATACAACAGCTGCAGGGTAAGACAGTTGTGTATTCTGACAGTCAGAGTGCAATACATCTGAGCAAGAATCCAGTATATCATGAGAGAACCAAGCATGTGGATGTGAAGTATCATTTTGTGCGGGAAATTATCTCAAGTGGTAAGATTGAGATTAAGAAGGTTCCAACAGAAGATAACCCATCGGACACGGGGACAAAGATTGTGACTACTGCCAAACTCTTCCACTGCATGAAGCTGTTGCAGGTGGGGGTTGGTTGACCTTGCAGCCGACATGAGCGATGATGTGAGTAGGTGAGTTTGCTGTGCTATCTTGGCCTTAATGTGTCGTTGTGTATGATTGGGAGTGATGAATGTTTTTGGCTTCAAGGTGGAGATTGTAAAATGTGAAGCCTTGTCGTCCGTTGGATAAGGGACACATGGCGCAATCCTTGCCGTTGTCCCAATTACATGTATTTGCTCATCATATATAAAGGACACTTAGGTTGAGTTTTTTAGGAGAAGTTTTCATTATTTGTATTCCCTTGTTTTTGGCTAAGTGTTAAGCCTAGTTCCTTAGTCCAAGTTAGTGTAATTCTCAATTGGAAATTTGAGAGATTGACACTTTTAGATATTAGGGTTTGTGAGATTTGGGGAATTACAATTTGTAAACGGATTCAAGATTCCGTGTGTAATCTTGAAATTGTTTAGTGCAGCGAGCTCCCTATTCCGGAGTTCAACGTGGATGTAGTCGGGAATTTTTCCGGCGAACCACGGTAAAAATCTTGCGTCTTGATTGTTCGATTGATTGGTTTGACGAATAATTTGCGACAAAGATTTAACACAACTCAAGGATGATAACAGATTGAGGGGATTATTTGGACTACACGACTCAACTACGCACCTTTTTTTTTTTTTTTTTTTTTTTCTTTTTTTGTGTGTGTGGATGTGTTGCATATGAACATGACAAAACTGAGGGTGTTTCCTTAAATGACAACAAAGGAATGAAAAATATGTTTCACAAAGTAAACAATTAGATGCGTTGCAATTATCTTCTTGTTCCAATTTGTTGAATTAAGTTTCAATAATAATGACAATTGGAAAGATGTCAAATTTTTTATTTTTTGTTTGTGGAATTTTAGAGGAATTTGACCAATCAACGCTAAGGCGTGTCGTTTAATTCTTTTTAGTTGAATCAAGGCTTTAAAAAGTCAAGTGAACAAAATCATGTTAAGGTTGGTGAAAAAGATATATCAAGTCATTGTTGATGAAATTTTGTAAGATATCAAGTTTTATTTGTAAAAATTTTAGTGCTTATTTCTTTTTTGAGTTTATTGGAAAATATTTCATGTGGGAGGATAATTATATCATGTTATTTGTAACCACATTTGATAAAAATATTATCGTGACATTTTCATTTTATAAAAATCACTTTGGAATTTGTATTTTTTTTTTTTTTATATGTTATTATGTTAGAATCTATTTTATTTTTATTTTTATCTTTTAATGGACATCCGGATGTCTTTATTAGAGAATGATTATATATATATATATATATATATATATAAAGTAAAGTCAGTCGCTTAAGTTTAAATAAATACAGAATTGAAGCTCAGGAGAGGTTGTTCCCTTAAGCAATTTAGACAATTGTCTAGGTCCTATTTGATGATATAAAGACTTCCAAATTTAAGATAAAAGAAAAAAAAAATCCTAATTATAGCTAATTATGTATTAATTTTTAATCTATAATTTTATTTTCTTAAATCAACTATTAAAAATCCTTATAAAGTCACAACATTAACGTAAACTAATTACAAAATGATTGGTGTATATATTTAATTTTAGGACAAGTTATCTTTTGAAGATGAGCATATTGAAATCATACCATAAATTTTCCACCTAAGATTTTATTATATTTATGAAGTGATCATAAATCCACAGTTTAAGTTCTTGCTTAGGATTATCAACTTATATTTATATCCTAATTGATGTTGTAATACATGTTTTTTTATAAAAATTATTACATCGTAATGAGGAGAAAATCTACAATACAACAATGGTAACACGTCATCCATACAACAAGCTAATCATCTATTGCCACGTGTGTTAAAAAATTAAAAAAACAACTACAAAATATGTATTAAATTATATATGTCATTTTCTAATTCATTGGTGGTACCACGTCACCCATACCTCCGTTGTACCAAAGAATTACTCCGTAACGAGATGATAAAATAAATAATCACTTATTATATCTTCACGATAACATCACATTGTAAATTTTTCAGAATCAACAATTTATAATAGAGAAAATAACAATTATCAATAAACCTATTTTGTTTTACAATCAATGTTATTAAAATTTGAACTAAAAAAAAAAAAAAGGTTAAGAAACACACACATATATATGAGTGGTCCCAGTTGAAGATTCTTGATATCAAGAGAGACACATCTAATGGATTGATACCAAAATCAAAATTGGATGATCTGAAGAGATAAAAGATAAGATAGGTTAGGTTTTGTATTTATTAATTTGAGAATAATTGCAGCCATGGGTCCCATTTTACTTAATCATAATTAATTAATTAATTTTGATTACTTGTTTATTACTGTGTGTTTAGAATATCTATATGTTCAGAAATCCGACTGGTGACTTTGTTGACGGCGGATTTTGGTATCAGGGTAATACGGGAATATCACATCCGAGGTAATCCTCATTCAATAGTGAATTTGTTTGGTTATGGAGGACCAAAAGCAAATTTAGCGAGAGACAGATAAACACACCAATCGACAAAGAGATTTAACGTGGTTCGGTGGATTTGGATCCGACCTACGTCCACGGACAAAAACAGGATGACACTTTTTATTACTCAAATACGCTTCTTAGGTCTTTTCTTTTTGTGTCTAAACCAATCTGTAAACACACCAATCAAGCTCTGACTTGTAAAACAAAAAGAAAAGACATAAGAAGCGTATTTGAGTAATAAAAAGTGTCATCCTGTTTTTGTCCGTGGACGTAGGTCAGATCCAAATCCACCGAACCACGTTAAATCTCTTTATCGATTGGTGTGTTTATCTGTCTCTCGCTAAATTTGCTTTTGGTCCTCCATAACCAAACAAATTCACTATTGAAAGAGGATTACCTCGGAGGTGATATTCCCGTATTGCCCCTAGACCAAAATCCGCCGTCAACAGTAGGTGAGATCGTTAAATCCAAACCGACCACTTTGCAATAAAAGAACGAGCACCTTACGGTTTCAAACCGACCACAACAGATATAGACCGAGCACTTTATGACCGGTAACCGAGCACTTGGGGCAATAACGGTTTACAGATTGGTTTAAACACAAAAAGAAAAGACCTAAGAAGCGTATTTGAGTAATAAAAAGTGCCATCCTGTTTTTGTCCATGGACGTAGGTCGGATCCAAATCCACCGAACCACGTTAAATCTCTTTGTCGATTGGTGTGTTTATCTGTCTCTCGCTAAATTTGCTTTTGGTCCTCCATAACCAAACAAATTCACTATTGAATGAGGATTACCTCGGATGTGATATTCTCGTATTGTCCTGAGACCAAAATCCACCGTCAACGGACTTAAATGAGACCGTAACTTATGGTCTTGTTCAATGCCCTTAAAAATATTAAAATTAAGCATATATAATTATAATAATTCCATTATAATCACTATTTAAAAAATACAACTACTTAAACCATGAATATCGATACAAAATACCCTCCTCCCATATAAGTAAGCAAATAATTAATAACAATTGGATCATCCACATGGAATATTCGATCCGTACAATGTGATAGGCTGTGAGGGACCCACTGATTAATATATATTTTATTTGTTATATAAAATACTTATTTCAATGCTGGATATAATTAATAATATAGCCAATTTGTATTCAAATTTGGACCAGTCAACTCAACTCATAGATCGGTTGATTTCTTCAAAGATTAATTCTATTAATTTATAATATTTGTTCATGGATTATGCAATTTGCATTAATATCACCTAATCCAACTTGAGTTTTTATTTTTTTATTTTAATTTTTTTTCGAGATATTATATATCTTAGATCAGTTCCCACAGATCACTATCCAAACATCCAATATATATATAATTTTTTTTCTAAAAAAGATTAAACATGATGAAGGGGCTAAAGTTGTCTAAATTTGATCACTAATCATTTATAAAGAAATATATATGGTCCACTTTATTAAAGACATAATTTTTCATGGTTATGGGAATTCAAATGATTTTATTTTGAATAAAATTTATTGAGATGCATATTTTCATATTTAGCGCATGTTTGGAATAATTTCTTTGGTTCAATATATATATATATACTAGTTTTTGCCTGTGCCTACGGCACGATATTACAGTATTTGGCCCGTGCTTACGGCACGGCCGCACGGTGTTACAGTATTTGGCATGTGTTGTAGGCACGGTGTTACAGTATTTGGCCCGTGCATACGGCACGGTGTTACAGAAATAAATGATTTTATTTTTTAATTAAATGATTTTATTTTAACTTTCTATTTTTTAATTTGAAAATTTGAAAATTTTTTATTCTTTCCATCAATCAATTCACTCTATTTCCTCCAATTACCAATGAAATGATATGAGCCGTCAATTAAGCCACATAAAGAGAGCCGTTGGATACACTCTCTTTCCTCCAACACCATTCTCCTTTATCATATATATATATATATATATATATATATATATATATATATATATATATATATTATATATATATATATATATATATATTTGAAAATGACATTCAATTTCTGAATTACCTACATTTTAATCCCTATAATTTTGGGTAAATATGAGATTGACTAGTGATTTATAAGTTCATAAACTCTCTCGTCTAATAAAATCGATTTTTAAAGATGAATTTTACTTATAGATTTATTACAAAAGTATACCAAACATAATATTTACACCTTATTTGGATGAAGTAAGCCATGGTTTAATAATATAAGGTATGATATTGTAGTGTAATTACTGTTATCATGTTTGAGAAGATAATATAATATGATATGATATGATATTGTTTGGTATTGTAATGTAATTACAGTTATCGTGTTTGATGGTATGATATGGTTTCAAAAAATGATAAAATGACTAAAATATCGTAAAACACATAAATTCATATAAAACTATATTAAATCCAATTTTTTTTTTTTTTTTGGTCTAGAAATTAGATTTAATGAAAGACATAAAAAATTATTATTAAAATATCACAAACGCATATAAAATTATTACCCATAATCTTAAATCAATAAATTATAATAAAAATTAATGTATAAAATGGATAACAAATATGAGAAATCACATTCTTAATTAAAATATATATATATATTCGAAAAAAACAATCCATGATATATAAAAATTACATTGAATTTAAATCCATGCAATCCATAATATATAGAAATTTCAACTTCTTATTAAAACCAATATCATTAACCAAATTTTTTTGTAAGCATAAACATAAATTTTATATAAACATGAAAAAAATATTATGGAGGCAAAATAGTAATTATAGGTTACTCAAAGCCAACCAATAAGAGATAGTCAATCTTGATCGAGAAGTGAGTTTAATTATTTTTGTTTATTAATATAATGTATTTAATATGGTAGAATTGACATTTTAAATTTTTTATTAATGATATTTTAGGAATATAAAATTATAAAATCATGACAAACCATCAAATTCATAGTTTGAGAGACTCTCCAAAATTTATGATTTTCAAATAATGAGATTAAAATAAGAAACCCTACCAGGAATATGGAAGTTACAATATATCACACATATATGTTACAATATAAAATCATGACAAATTATGAAAGAAATAAGATGTTCGAGTCATTCAATTAAATAAGAAAATATCATTTCCTCTATCTTGTTACGGATATTTGTTTCAAAATTAATAGAGAGTAGATATATTATATATCCTTTCGACATAAAAATTTGAAAAAGAAATAAATTAATTGGACACACATCAAACTCATATTTAATTAATTAAAATATCTAATTAGATATCATAATGTGAGGCTTTTGTATTGTCATTCATAAAATACACGTTGTTTTTTTCCCCTATATAAATATATATATATACAAGCAAACACGCAACTAATTTTTAAAATAGTATAATAAAATTATAAATAATGCATCTCAATATCTTTACATGCATGTTTTTTTTTTTTTTTTTTAAATAAAATTTTAAAAAATTAAATTGAAACCACGTAACACTCACAACCATAATATTAAAAAATAGATATATATTAGAAACTACAAAATAAAAGAGATAAGTTTCAACGTGAAATGTTACTACAAAGAGTTAGGCTTTGGTCTAAACCGTGTATTTTCGGGCATTTTCAACGCCATGTCTTCATTAACGTGTCAACTATTTTTCTGCCTATTTAGTTTTCATATAATACATGATATGAATACCAAATAAATTGACATTATTAATATTTAATAATCGTGTTATATCGTGTAAATTTATTTACTTATTATGTTGTATTTGTGTGCGTTTACCTAATTATGACATGAATAATAATTGTAAAATTATGTTGTATTTGTAATTGTTTACGACGCTTTCATGACACACATATTATGACTTGTTTATTAATCATATAATCATGTTAATCATGTAATCGTGATTATATAATCGTATTTTAATCACGTCAGATACAAAAACTGATACATTTATTAATCATATCTATATATATATATATATATATATATATATATATATATATATATTATATATATATATATATAATCGATCCATTTATTAAATAAATCATATCTTTATTTATACTTAACACAACATAATTATAATATAATCGGATAACACAAATTGCCATATTTAATGATGATACTATTATGTCATCATCTCTACCATCCAATTATATGTTTGTCGCTAAATTTAAAATAATTATAGGTATATATATAAATATCCAGCACTATCCAAATAGAAACAGACTTTTTCCTCTCTTACACGTACACACAATTGAATTTCAAAATAAATTTGTTTGGGTTAATAACATGTGGATCCTTAAGGTTTAAATAATTACATGTATTAGCATAGTTTAACCATTATAATATATAAACTCATATCCCTAGCTTGTGTGGTCCAGTTTTACCACATCGTGATGTTCACGTGCTGAATTTATCCAATAATTGAGCCGAGTAGTTACTAATTAAATTCTGATCAAGTTCGAATAGAACTTTACATATATTATTCAAACTTGACTCATTTAGAAAATATTAGGATAGAGCTCAAATCGAACTCGATTACTAAGTGAGTCGAGCTCGAATTTAATTTTTTTTTTAATTTTTGGACTCTTTATTATTATTTTTTTTTTAAATTTAAATAAATTCTTTACAAAATTCAAATATTTGTGACATATATATATATATATTAATATCGAGTCGAGATGTGTATAGACAATTTTAGTCGAGTTATATTTCGAATAGTGTTCCCAAGTAAAAAATGATCCAAGTTGAGTTTTTGCGAGTCAGTCTCATTAAATAATTGAGTTTGAGTAGCTCATTTATTAAACGAATCGATCTCAAACCAAGCAAAATACAATTCGAGCTTGAGCTGTTCATGAATGACTCGGTTCATTTACAGCCCGAATCCAATCCAAATTTGACACTTAAGATAGTGATAAGTTAGGGATGTCAGAAATCTCTAAGGGAATAAGAGCCTTCGGGGACCCTCCCCATTTGGGCGAGGATCACGAATGAAAATTTGAAAGAAAAAAATGTAATGGGCGGGGACAGGAAAAAAAATTTAATACTCATTTCTTATTTTGGGAAGAGAATGTGATCAAGTAAAATCTCATTCCACTAGCCTATTATCCATTTAAGTTTTACTTTATATATTTTAAATTTTTTAATAAATAATTTAAATTATTATTTTAAATTTTATATAAATGTAAAAAAAAAATCTTAATATTTATACAAATATATAAATTATATATAGTACAAGAACTAAAATGAAATTATTTTATAAAAGTATCTCAATATTTTATAGAGAGAGTCACTTTTGAATGGTAAGAAATCTATTATTTTATTAAGTTATGGACGAATAAAAAAGATAGAAAGCACGAATTTTAATCTTCAATGTATATTGTGATTTATGTAATAAATATTATCAATTTTTTTGAGGATATATATGCTTTATTTTTGTATGATATGATAGTTCAATAAATCTAATTTTAAATGACTTAAATTTATTTTTAAAAAATATCTATTATATGAAGGTTGAGTGTTGGAGAATTATGACCCATAACATCACTATTTGTAAAAGACATTGTGGTTTTTGTACAAATTAACTATGTGACAAATGGAATTGCTATTTTATCATTTTGTAATTAGATTACTTGAATATATATAAATGATAAAGTCTTTATGATTAGTTCCAGATTAATAAGATATGAGACACTATCAATCCACGAACGGTTTAATCATTAGATATCCCTAGTCGTAGTATTATCGAGACTGGACATCGATAATGCAGAATAGACTAGTATTGCACTTGTGCGCGTTATAGAAGCTTAACGGCATATTTCTCATATATTTAAGTATTGGATACTTATGCAAGTGTGATAGGAGGTTGTGTTTGCCGATGATATGGAAACAACTTCACTCTGGATAGACCCCTCGGAATCCCATTGGTAGTATGACTATGTGTCTATGGGAATCCGAATCAGGGAATGTGTATTTGGTCTTAACCTGAGACTTGCATCGCTAATACTTGCAACAATCAGTACGCTTTGGTTTTGGTCGTCTGAGACTTTAACAGGTTCTATGTACGCCTCTTCTGGATTTATTGAGAATCGTAGTGTATTGAGTGTGATGTCAAGATGAAAGTATCACTTCATTCATATGGAGATGATGATCACGCAGGGATACAGAACTGATACTCTAATATGTTGCAACTATCAGGATAATATGACAAGATCATGATTATCCGATTAAAGAGACTAGTTGCTAGTGATCTGATATATGCTTCGTACGGGGCAGACACAATTCCAGCCCTAGGCCTAACATGTGACATCCGATACTGGATCGTAATACACAATACTTAGTATACTACGCTTGATAAAAATTATGTATTCCTTAAAAGAATATTTCTGGAGAATTGGGTAGGCACGGTGCTTTGCTAGAAGCCAACCATGTCTTGTAAATCGGTAAGAATGTGGTACTGGGTACGCACGTATTCGGATAGTCCGACGACCGGATTTACTGCCGACATATCCAGGAATCTCATGGGTCGTTTCCCAAAGATTCACCGATGACATTTGACTCGAACAGAATTAATCTGGGATTAATTATGAGAGAGAGAAAATTAATCTCGGATTAATTACGGCAAAAATTTTTCTGGGATAAAATTCGAATAGAAGAGAGAGAATGATTAATTTGGAATTAATCGATTAAATAATATATTCGATATATTAATTGAAATTAGATTTCAATACGGAATTAAAATTAGATTTTAAATTCGGGCGAACGAATTAATTTAGAATTAATTCGTGAGCGACTTTAATAATAATTTTGCTAGGCATAATTATTTAATTAAATTATATTTAATTATGTCGCAACGAAAAATTCGTTAATTCGAAATTAAACGAACCTGGGGCCCGAGCGAAGTTGCGTGTTGGATTGTTCGACTTAAAAATTCGGAATTTACAAGTGGTGGGACCCACTTGACTTACATCACTAGTTTGACTAGTGATGGAAGTAGTTGATGATTGAGTGTTAAAGCTTAGATTGCTTGTTTTTCACTCAATTAAAATCCAACACACTTTGTCATTGACATATACCAACTTGATTTTTTGGTAAATGATATTGATTTTTTGAAAATCAAATACACAGCACAAAAACAAAAAACTCTATCTCTCTCTCTCATTTTCTTAGAAATGTCGTGAGCTTCCTTTCTCTATTTAGAAATTTTGTTGCAAATTTTCTTCAAGCTAGCACTATCAAGGAGTCATTCAAGTTGATAGGGAAACCAATCCTAGAGTTTGGAACACAAAGAAAGGACTTGGAGCTCTTCACCAACATCAAAAGTTTTGAATTTCATACATCCAACAAATCCGATCAATGTAAGTTTTTCTGCAACTTCTTTGAGTATTCACACACATATCATGATTAGAGATCCTTGGCATATTCTAGGAACACTAACAATGGTATCAGAGCCTTTTCTAAGCATGAAATGAGTTTAGGGTTTATATACTTTAATTTGGGGTTTTTGTGTTTTGAGCATGATTTCCTCAAACTGTTTGTTTGGTTGAGCTTGGATGATGATGAATTAGATTTATGCATCTTAAAATTTGAGAAAAATTGATTAGATTAATTTTCCCTAAATTCCTAGAATTGGCCGAATCTACCCTAAGAATGTATCATGGTGATTTTTTGATTTTAGACCATTGGATGTGTTTAAAGCATGATGTGTATATTGATTGTTGATTTAATTTGATTGAAATCAAAATTGGATATTAATTATGAAAATTGCCATGAATACCATAAGCATGAAATTGATTGATTTTGCTTCAATTGTGTTGGACATTAATTGAATAAATTAAAGCATGATTAATTAGTTTAATTGGTGTTTTGGAAATATTGGTTTAACTAATTAATTATGGCTATTACACTTTAATTAAAATTAATGTGAAATTTGGAATTTTGTATTAATTAAAATTAGTCTTTAATTTTGAATTGGGCTAATATTGTTGTATTTGTGCTTAATGGGCTTGGTTGGGCCAAACTTGGTTTAGGATAATTGGATTGGATCCAAATTGGGCCCAAAACCATTCCATAAAGTCCAAATATAATAATTGGGCCTTTAAATATTTAATTGGGCCTAATGGGCTTAAATTGATTTTTGGAAAATATGGTGATTCCTAAATTGGGCATTGGCATTTGGGTTTGATCCATATTGGCCAAAGCCCATGCCTTATGAATTAATTAAAAGCCCATTGGACTTTAATTAAAATGACATTGGATGTTAATTAGGCCTTTGAGACCCATTTAGATTGGATTTAGAATCCAAGTCTAAAAGACACATAAATAAGTGTAATTATTTAATTTGAAATTAAATTAGAATTAATATTGAATACAAATTAAATTTAATTTAAAATTATAGTTCGATATAATTCAAGAATACGCACTTTGAGTACTTATTCTTAAACGAGTTGGACTCGCGCAAATCAAATCGTTGTTTGAACATCGGATGGTCATTAATTCAAAGATTAATTAATTATATTAGATTGATTGAATAACATGTTTTGTGTGAATACATGGATGTATTGTATGAATAATGTATATCAGATGGCTATTAGAAGGGTGAGAGCAATTTTGGAAATTGTTGTAATAAATTTAGAATTTATTAAATTGGACCTGTGTGTCCAGCCTTTTATCTCTTGACTCTTTGTATTTCTCTTCTCACCAATTCCCCTCAATGTTAATGAGGTTTCTTTATTGTATTATGTAATTGGGTAGAAGTTAGAATAGTGCTAGCGGGAGAGAGGAAATTGAGAGATTTATTCTGGGAATAATTTGTTAAATATCCATATCCATATGTATATCATTATTATTTTATTTCACGCCTTATTATGCTTTTAGAATGCATACTTAAGGGTGTATGATGAGACCTAATCAAAGATAATAAATTGGTTGCCAATTTACGTGAAAAACCCTCAATACAATATTAAGCGATTTCCTTCCATTGAGTGGTTCTTTCTCAAGATCCAAGATTGACATTGATTTGTTGGCCAAAGTCAATATCAATGTCCATCGCGGATGTGTTTGAACCACGAAAGCTTTGTTCCATATCGCATGTCTTGGGCGGTTGTGACTTGTTGGCCAAAGTCAAGGTCACTTCTAGTTCATCGACATGGATTACGAAGTTTTCCCGCTTAACTGGAATCATTAAGCTTGTTGAGCCAAAGCCAATGCTTAGTTGATTCAGAGGAAAATGTTAGGAAATATATTGGATATATTGACATATACATTGTATATATGTTTCAGACTTGGAGGTCCACCTAACGAATCTAGGAATTGGATGAGATCCAATTGATATTAGAGATCTACCTAGTAAGTATCATACAGCTTGTTGGCTAAAGTCAAGGTTGTGTGTTATTTAACGGGATCCTAGCCCACTAGGAAACTAGGTTTCCCGAGTACTCAACAGAGGGTGACCGGTGCGAAATCACACGCGTATAACGCAAGCGAACGTATCGTTCAAGTAGTATATAAAGTATCAATCTCACGAGGACTTAATACCTAAGCTATTAATTTTATGAGGTCAAATGATTACTGATATCTAACAAATTGATTGATTGATTGAGTAGTGACTTAAAAATTAAAATAAGTAAATAAAATGACGTGAAAGTAGATTAAAAAAAATTCAAATTTATAAAACTATCCAGGGTTTTGATTTCTTCCAATATCTATTTGAAGATGAAGTGGTTATTTCATGCTTGTGTAATATATTGGTTTACTAACCTGGAACACGAAATTATGCAAAAGCCTCTGTCAATGGTCAGATGCAAATACCTAGTATAACCCAATTGAACCATATGTCTATGTCAACCAAATTACCTGGATTCATTAAGATTAAGTTCCAATTGTGGTTACCCCCGCCCGACAGGTATATGTCTATCCTG
This sequence comes from Zanthoxylum bungeanum, assembly GCA_019454045.1. NCBI lineage: Eukaryota > Viridiplantae > Streptophyta > Magnoliopsida > Sapindales > Rutaceae > Zanthoxylum > Zanthoxylum bungeanum. The sequence continues at coordinate 39,480 of SKCR01010089.1, forward strand.
TAAGGAAATCTATTAAAGGGTTATCTATCCTCAAGGAAGATCGTTGGCTATTAAGTCTAAGGCTGAAAACCTAGAATTCATTTGTCAAGTTTATTTTAGATTTACCAGATCAATCTTATTATTGGCCAGTTAACAAGACTTATTAAGCTTAAGACTTAATAAGTAAACCTTTAAATTACCCAAACTATAAAATAACCCCTTATAAACTGGTGATATTGGAATTCATCACAACCTCAGATAACTAACTTAGTTATGACACATAACTAGGGCGAGTAAGAACTTAAAAATAAAAGACATAAAGTAAAATGCTGAAGGTAGAATGCTGAAAAGTAAATAAAGAAAATTACAATAAAAGAAAATGCTAGGGATATAGGATCTACTTTTATCACTACTATTTTAGATATCTCCCTTAATATAATATATTAACTTGTGTGATATTACCAACCAGCCATATAGGCGGTAACCTGATTAAGTCAAATTAAGTCAAAAAACCAGCCATATAGGCGGTAATTACCAACCAGACGGTATCCATACTTAGTTAGGTTAAAACCAATTTATAATTGATTACCAACCGACCAATATAGAGTTATCCTTGTTAAGTCAAAATTTTAAATAGTGAATATATTATAATTAAGGGAGATTAATCTAAATAGCAGTAAAAAATTTTTTTTACCTTTCACCCTAGCAGAGGGAAGTTACCTCCTCATAGCTGAATAGTAAAAACTGAAAAAGTAAAAAAAGCAAATTACTATTACAGAAAGTAAATAAAAATTAATTACAAAACTGAAATTAAAAGAAAACTAGATACAAACTCTTTATTTACTTAGAGAATTACATAGAGGAATGTACATATGAAACTGAAATTTGGAGCTGAATTTATAGGCGTTGATAGGCCCTATGCGTGTCGCGACGCTGGATCCTTATGCGTCGCGACGCTATGACGTGTCAATCGCTGGTTGGCTGGTTTGATTTCTTATCTGCTGATGCGGTAAAGGCCCGATAGGATGCTGACACGTGGTGATGAGAGTTGATTAATGCAATAATTGTGCTGACGTGGCGGTGATGTCACCGATGGCGATTGTCGACACCGTAAGATGATGACACGTGTCACGCGATGATTGGCTGATGATGACGTGGCAGTGACGTGGTGAGTTGACTCGGTCTTCTACTGACGTGACGATGATGTGGCTGACACATGGGGTGACACGTGGTGACATGTGGTGATGGCGATTGTCGGCACCATATGATTGTGACACGTGGCACGACACACGTTAGCATGATCGCCTGTGATGTTGACACGTGGCAGACGCATGTTAGCACGACATATTTTAGCAAACTTCTCAGATTATGACACGTGCCCCCGATATATTTTAGCATGAAATGGCACACGTTAGACGTCGCGACGCAGAAGGCTTGTGCGTCGCGACGTGGAAAATTATAATTTTGCCCTTTTGTCCGTTTTCACTGTTTTGGCCCCAAATTACCTCCAGAATGTCCTGAAACTTTATTTATCTATAAAATAACACAAAACACATCAAAATATTCACAAAACTCAAGAAACTATACAAAATATTAGGTCAAATGAGTGAGAAATAGGGATACATTTATCACTCATCAGAGGGTTAGAGGCTCGCCGAAAAATAGTGGGGGGCGAATATTAAATTTGCAATTTCATTTAATACTTGCCAAACACGCGCTTTTAAATTATTTTCATCGTTATATATTTATATTAGTTGGACTAATATTTTATTATTTTCTTGTAACAATTGGACTGTACCCGAAATCGTTGATTGAAACTATTGCAATCAAGATGACTGAAAAGAATAGCGTTAGGGACATCGTCATGGGCGAAAATGTCTTTAATGGTGCAAACTTTCCTGACTAGGATATGAACCTCAGGATTGTCCTGGGGTCTGAGAAGTTGCTCTATACGATAGAGAGACCTCTCGGGCCTAAGCCCGGAATTAAGCAGCCAGTTGAGCTTGAGCTTTGGAAGACTCACAGTGATGACAACTCAACTACTCAATCCATCATGCTTGCTGCGATGACCTCACAATTTTGTCGTCAAAACAAGGGATTGGATCCCTATGAAATGATGTTGAAATTGAAGGACCTTCACCGATCTAACCTTAGATCGCAGAGGTATGAATTGCAGAAGAAGCTCTTTCGCTCTCGCATGTCAGAGGGTACATCTGTCGAGCACCATGTGTCGCAGATGATTGCTGACATCGAACAGCTGGGTTAGCTAGGCATAACCTTTGAGGCTAAGACTTCCATAGATTTGATCTTACAGTCTCTTCCTTACAGCTGGAGCGGGTTCATCATGAACTATAATATGATGAACCAAGAAAATACTCTTGGAGAGTTGATGGGAATGCTGAGAGAGGCAGAAAAAGAGATTTATAAGGGCAAAAAATGCGAGGCGCACTTCAATTCGACATCTTAGAAAGCCAAGGCTTGGCTAAAGGCTTCTGGAGGTGTGAAGAAGAAGAAAAGAAAGGGCAAGGCCAAATCATCAAAGTCTTCTGGGAAGACAATGGATAAATCCCAATATGTCTGCCTACAGTGTGGCAAACAGGGTCACTGGAAGTGTGACTGCCGTGATTACAAGGCGCACATGAAGGAAATGAAAGCGGGCAAGGCACCGGCTTCATGTATGTTTGTTATTGAAATAAACATGTCTACTTCTAGTTTTAAAAATATGATTTTTTATTCTGGTTGTGGTACTCATATATGTACTGATGTGCAGGATCTGCAGATTAGCAGGAGACTGGCTTCAGGAGAGATCGACCTCCGAGTTGGAAATGGGACTAGAGTCGCCGTTTTGGCTGTTGGGACCTGCATTTTGGAACTGCAATCAGGGCATGTACTTAATTTATCAGACTACTATTATGTACCTAATTTGACTAGAAACATTATATATGTATCTTGTTTAACCCAATGTGGGTATACTTTTGTATTCAGAAACACCAGGTGTTTTGTTTATAAAAATGATTTTGAGATATGTAGTGATGATGTTAATAATGGTCTTATATTTTGAATATAAATCAATCTCAAACATATAACATGACAAACAAAAGGCTTAAATTAAGTAACAAAGATGAAACTTATATGTGGTATTGTCGTCTAGAACATTAACAAGACTCGTATATTCACACTTTCGAAGAGTGGGTACTTGGACGGATTTGATCCAAATTCATATAACGTCTGCGAATCTTTTTTATTAGGCAAAATGCCTAAAACACCTTTTAGCGGTAAATGTGCAAGTGCCACCGAACTATTAGCCATCGTTCATAGTGACGTATGTGGGCCATGTCTAGCCAGGCTAGAGGTGGATATGAATACTTCGTAACCTTTACGGATGATGCATCGCGTTATGGTTATGTGTATCTTATGAGACACAAGTCGGAAACCTTTGAGAAATTCAAAGAGTTTCGACATGAAGTAGAAAAAAAGACCGGCAAAAGTATTAAACATTACGGTCGGACCGTGGTGGAGATACTTGAGCAATGAGTTTCTCGATTACTTGAAAGAATATGGTATTCTTTCACAGTGGACTCCTCCCGGAACACCTCAATTAAACGGTGTGTACGAACGGAGAACCCGAACTTTTTTGGACATGATAAGGTCTATGATTATAGGCAATGCATTTTTGCATATAAGCCCGATGATGAGTCTCGTATGGAGACACTACCTCTTTAGTTGTGAAAGTCGCGGGAAACGGACGTTGGAAGGGTAAAATTGGAAAATGGAATTTTTATTGGATTTAATCCAGTTGTTTAGCTTCGGTTGCTTGTTGGATCTCTATTTCAAAGCTTATCCTCGGCCCAAAACCCTCATAAACCACTTACCAAACCATAAACCAAACCTAAACACCCAAGCCTACCTAAAGAACCAAAGCCCACACCCATTGAGCCTAAATCACGCCCATCACTCTCTAGATTAGGGATATGCACATTTAACACATGCTAAAATCAAGTCAAATCCCTTCCTAATTAAAAGAAATCTCATAGATCCCTTTCCTAATCAAAGCCAATCATAATCCTAAATTAAGAGATCTTTTCCTTATGAGGTACCAATTAGAGAGATGTCACCATCAATAGGAGATTCTTTCCTATTCCAATAAGGAAAGTCACCCCTCCATTGCCTATAAAAAGAACCATTCACCACCCTTCTCTACCCTGGTTGATTCTCACAAAAAATCAAGAACAAAAGAAAATAACCCTCGGCTCTCTCTCCCCTCTCTTTCGGCAGTGTCCAAGACAAGAAAACAAACCCTAAAATCCCACTCGTCACAGCCTGCCACTACCCCTCACCCTCACGTTCACTCAGCGCACACTTGCACCCTCACACAGCCTGCCACTATTACTCACCCTCATGTTCACTCAGCGCACGCCACGCCAAATCCACCAAAAGCCTGCTTCACACGCTAACCCTTCACCAATTCAACGCCCAACAACCCTGTTCCACGTACAGCTGCACGCCAATCTCCCCTACCTCAACTAGCCCACAACGCCCCTCACTTCACGTATGACTTTCTGTACGTCCATCAACAACACGCACCAAACACACGAATTATCCCCTAAACCACCTCAAAACCCCCCTGAAAAATCATCATAAACAACAGCCCTTTAGCCCTTAAAATCGCCTAAACAGTCCTCTAAACAACCAAAACAGTGGCCTGAAAAACAACAGCAAAACAGCAGTGAAACGGAGCAAAAATAGCAGCCTGAACAGCGAAACAACAAGGAAAAACGTTGAGTTCGTGAATTGGAAAAGTTACGGATCATTCACTCTTCCAATGGACGTGTAACGCCCTTTCTTGAGACTACAAAAGAGGTTAGACCTGAGGGCACCCTTTTTATTTATTATCTTTCGTTTATTTTGTTTATTTTAAAAATATTATCGCATGAGAGTCGTTTGAAGCATGATGTGATTGTTGGATGAGCGGAATATATGTTCTCTTTTGTGGTATATAGGATGGAAACCCGGACGTAAATTCCGTAGCCGAATCCGAATGGACGGTAGTGCTGTTTGTACTCGGGATACAACGCCACGTACCACTTAAGAGACACGTATTTCGTTCATCCAAACTTGTGTTTGAGCCGTTGTAGTTCGTAGGTTATTTATTTGTTATTAAAGCATGATTAGGTTGTTAGCATGTTATTTATCTTAAGCATGATTTAGTCGATTGAAAGTTATTTCTTTATAGCATGATTAGGTTTTTTTCACATTAGGAATTTAATTTATATTTATGCTTAGATTCTTATTTATTTTCCGCATTAGATAATTGAGCATGTTTGTGTGATGATTGTATGTTATTGCGTGTTTGCCGTTATGACAACTTACTTTGAAGTATGCGAACTTAGATATAGGTTCTCATTGTTATTATTATGCATGCGGACTTAGGCGTAGATTACCCTTGAGCATGAATGTTGAATAGATTCGGTTAGTTTATTGCACAAATCATATCATCACAAGTGACATAAGTAAGGGACCATTCTGAACCCAACGGTTTGAGGTCTTCCCTTGCGAGGGGTGAGTGCGGCCTTAAATCTTTGTCCCGGTTCACACCGGGTGGCGACTCCATGTTATTTCATTACTCCCAACTAGGCCGTGAGTCTAGAACAGCGTCGTCAAATTCTGTGTCCTACAGTCTGGCGACTCAACTGAGGATAGAGAATCGGCCCCGAAAATGTCTGTGGTGAGTGTATATTTGTGAATTAGTTGACCGTTCTATAGGGTTGAAGGGGTTTAGTTAAAGGCATTGTCAACGAGAGCCTTCGTCAGCGAGAGCCTTTGTCCGCACTCCCGTAAACCCACATGTGAACCTTAGTCGTAGAACTAGTAGAAATTATTTTTTTTATGTTGATATTTTAGACCGTCGTCATTTGGATCTAGTTGGACCTTTTGTTAAAAGATGTGAACTTGTTGGGCCATTTAAACTGGGACGAGTTCGTGTCCTTGACAGTTGGGCCAAAGGCTTCTAAAATATCGGTGGGCCATTTTATGTTTGGGCCTCTTATCATTTGAAGTTGTTTAGCCATGTCATCGCAAAGTGTAAACATGTTGGGCCTTTTCAACTGGGACAAGTTTGTACCGCGCAATAGTATGATTGAATACTTTAAAATGATAATGGGCCAACTAGTGTGAAAATTCTTAAATGGGCTTATATATTACATACATTGCACTTATCTCATGCATCTCATGCATACACGCATCATGTTAACCCTGTGTCTTAAAAGTCATCATAGATATCCGTTGGGTTAGAGATGAAAAAAAAAAGAGAAAAGAAAAAGCAAAAAAAAAAGAAAAAAAAGAGAGAAAAAGAAAAGAAAAAAAAAGAAAAAAAAAGAGAAAAAAAAGAGAAAAAAAGAAAAAAAGAAAAAAAAAGAAAAAAAAAAAAAGGGTTGTGTAGTCCTTAATAGTTAGGCATAAGTGTGATGATGAAATTGCTTTTTTTAGGATGAAATCTTAGAAACAATAAACTTTTGATGTGTTTTTTTATGATGCTTTGAATTGTTGATCTATGCTAATCGTAAGCACTTCACTATAGGTTATTAGCGGTGAAAACCTGAGTAGTTGGCAAGGTGACTAGTTGAAGAAATTGCGGGTCGATGAATGACCGTTTGCTTAGATGTCTATCATGACTTGCTTGTGTTATGATGTGTGGTATGGTTGAAAATAAAAGAAAAGTCTCTAAAGTAAAAAATAAACCGCCTATAACCGATAAGCGTGAAGCTACCCATGGGCGAGTATTAGGACCACCATGAGGAGAAATGCTACCTTAAAGGGTAGGTGTGTGAAAAAAAAAAGAGAAAAGAAAAAAAAAGAAAAAGTTCAAAATGAAAGAAAAGAAAGAGACAAAGAAAAGAAAAATAAAGCCATACGACATTGAGCACGGAAAAGCAATTGCAGAGCATACCTGAGACGTCTAGGTTGGTTTGACCCACCGATCCCTATTTCTGAAACGAAATCATCGAGTTAGCTTACCTAATGATTAAGCTGTGAAAGAACCTTTGCACACACACACTTTGAGTCTGGTTTAGATAATTTATTTAAAGACTTGGATTTGAGTTGCATTGGGTGTTTTGAAAGTTCTCTGGTTTCATTACCGAGCATTCTTTGAGGACAATGATATGTATAACTATTGAGACTATTTCGTAGCATAGTATGATGATATAGAAGGCCCCGCCATGTCGTTCATCTTGACCAAGTGCAAACAGCGGAGAGCAGAAAGCTAAACCAAGACTGGGGGCGACCAGTCTACCACATCACAAATCAAGGACATAACAAGATATTGAGTCATGAGACCATAGAGAAGACTGAGCAATCACCTGGAGAACTGGCGGAAGACCTAACTTAACGGAATAGGAAATTCATCCATGCATGCATGCACACACGTAACATATTTTGCATTCTTTTTTGTGTTTGTTTTGTTTTGTATTCACAGGTTTCAAAGAAGAAAAAGAGAAAGCGGCAAAGACAAGCCAACCAGAATCAGCAACATATGAGTAGCAGTTTTGGGGATGAGTCCCAGGGTTGAGGCCCATGTCACTATCAGTTTTGGGGATGAGTCACAGGGTCGAGGCCCATTGTATCACAAGCCAAGAATATCAATCCGAGAATCAAACACAATTTAGGAATGAACAAGCCGAGAATGGAAACCCGAGGATGGATCAAAGTTCGAGAATGAATAAGCCGAGAATAGGCGATCCGAGAATGGAACACAGTTCGGGAATGAACAAGCCAGGAATGGCACTCCGAGAATGGAACACAGTTCGGGAATGAACAAACCGGGAATGTCACTCCGAGAATGGAACACAGTTTGGAAATGAACAAGCCGGGTATGGCACTCTGGGGGTGAGGCCCGCATTAGTATCAGAATCGGTCTTGCCGGGTATGTCACTCTGAGGGTGAGTCCCATATTAGCATCAATATCAGCATAGGGTCGAGGCCCATATCAGTATCAGCATGAGGGTGAGGCCCATATCAGTATAAGTTGGGGGCGAGGCCCATATCAGTATAAGTTGGGGGCGAGGCCCATATCAGTATCAGTTGGGGGTGAGGCCCATATCAGTATCAGTTTAGGGGCGAGACCCACATCAGCATCAGTCCGGGGCGAAGCCCACATCAGTACCAGTTCAGGGTCGAGGACCCACTACATCATTAGTTTGAGGGTGAGGCCCACATTATCATCAGTATTAGTTCTGCCGGGTATGGCATTTTGGGGGCGAGGCCCACATTAGTTCAGATCAGTTTTGCCAGGTACGTCACTCCGAGTATGGAGACATCATATCAATTTGCCAGGTGCGACACTCCGGGTATGGAGACATCAGATCAGTTTTCCAGGTACGGTACTCCGAGTATGTAGACATCAGTTTGCCAGGTACGACACTCCGGGTATGGAGATATCAGATCAGCCAGGTACGACAATCCGGGTATGGAGACATCAGATCAGTTTGCCAAGTACGACACTCCGAGTATGGAGACATCAGATCAGTTTTCCAGGTACGACACTCCGGGTATGGAGACATCAGATCAGTTTGCCAGGTACGACACTCCGGTTATGGAGATATCAGTTTGCCAGGTACGGCACTCCGGGTATGGAGATATCAGATCAGCCAGGTACGACACTCTGGGTATGGAGACATCATATCAGTTTGCCAGGTACGACATCCAGACAACTGCGACACCCTAGGTACGGGGTTAGAACGCCAGGTACGGCATCCAGACAACTGCGACACCCTAGGTATTGGGTTAGCATTCAGACAATTGCGGCACTCTAGGTACGAAGACGCAACTGCGACACCCTAGGTACGGAGTTAGCATTCAGACTACTGCGACACCCTAGGTACGGTGTTAGCATTTAGACAATTGCGACACTCTAGGTATGGAGACACAACTGCGACACCATAGGTACATGGTTAGCATTCAGACAACAAAAACATCACTGTGGCACTCTAGGTACGGATACGCAACCGCGAAGCCCTAGGTACGGGGTTTAGCACAATCAAATCAACTCACATCAGCATGGCAAGTCAAGTGGCAGCTGGCGAGCCAGGTAAGTAAAAATGAATTGCACGTACTTTGATAGGATTGTCATTGTCACACACTGCACAAGTCCCATCAAAGTGGGGGCGACTGTAGGCACTGCATTTTTGCATATAAGCCCGATGATGAGTCTCGTATGAAGACACTACCTCTTTAGTTGTGAAAGCCGCGGGAAACGGACGTTGGAAGGGTAAAATTGGAAAATGGAATTTTTGTTGGATTTAATCCAGTTGTTTAGCTTCGGTTGCTTGTTGGATCTCTATTTCAAAGCTTATCCTCGGCCTAAAACCCTCATAAACCACTTACCAAACCATAACCAAACCTAAACACCCAAGCCTACCTAAAGAACCAAAGCCCACGCCCATGGAGCCTAAGTCACACCCATCACTCTCTAGATTAGGGATATGCACATTTAACACATGCTAAAATCAAGTCAAATCCCTTCCTAATTAAAATAAATCTCATAGATCCCTTTCCTAATCAAAGCCAATCATAATCCTAAATTAGGAGATCTTTTCCTTATGAGGTACCAATTAGAGAGATGTCACAATCAATATGAGATTCTTTCCTATTCCAATAAGGAAAGTCACCCCTCCCTTGCCAATAAAAAGAACCATTCACCACCCTTCTCTACCCTGGCCGATTCTCACAAAAAATCACGAACAAAAGAAAATAACCCTCGGCTCTCTCTCCCCTCTCTTTCGGCAGTGTCCAAGACAAGAAAACAAACCCTAAAATCCCGCTCGTCACAGCCTGCCACTACCCCTCACCCTCACGTTCACTCAGCGCCCACTTGCACCCTCACACAGCCTGCCACTATTACTCACCCTCACGTTCACTCAGCGCACGCCACGCCAAAGCCACCACAAGCCTGCTTCACACGCTAACCCTTCACTAATTCAAAGCCCAACAACCCTGCTCCACGTACAACTGCACACCAATCTCCACTACCTCAACTAGCCCACAACGCCTTTCACTTCACGTGTGACTTTCCGTACGTCCATCAGCAATATGCACCAAACACATGAATTATCCCCTAAACCACCTCAAACACCCCCCTGAAAAATCATCAAAAACAACAGCCCTTTAGCCCTTAAAATCGCCCAAACAGTCCCCTAAACAACCAAAACAGTGGCCTGAAAAATAGCAGCAAAACAGCAGTGAAACGGAGCAAAAACAGCAGCCTGAACAGTGAAACAGCAAGGAAAAACGTTGAGTTCGTGAATCGGAAAAGTTACGGATCATTCACCCTTCCAACGGACGTGTAACGCCATTTCTTGAGACGACAAAAGAGGTTAGACCTGAGGGCACCCTTTTTATTTATTATCTTTCGTTTATTTTGTTTATTTTAAAAATATTATCGCATGAGAGTCGTTTGAAGCATGATGTGATTGTTGGATGAGCGGAATATATGTTCTCTTTTGTGGTATATAGGATAGAAACCCGGACGTAAATTCCGTAGCCGAATCCGAATGGACGGTAGTGCGGTTTGTACTCGGGATACAACGCCACATACCACTTAAGAGATACACGTACTTCGTTTCATCCAAACTTGTATTTGAGCATGATTAGTTTGTAAGTTATTTATTTGTTATTAAAGCATGATTAGGTTGTTAGCATGTTATTTATCTTAAGCATGATTTAGTCGATAGAAAGTTATTTCTTTATGCATGATTATGTTTTTTTTCAAATTAGGAATTTAATTTATATTTATGCTTAGATTCTTATTTATTTTCCGCCTTAGATAATTGAGCATGTTTGTGTGATGATTGCATGTTATTGCGTGTTTACCGTTATGACAACTTACTTTGAAGTATGCGAACTTAGATATAGGTTCTCATTGTTATTATTATGCACGCGGACTTAGGTGTAGATTACCCTTGAGCAGAATGTTGAATAAATTCGGTTAGTTTATTGCATAAATCATATCATCACAAGTGAGATAAGTAAGGGACCATTTTGAACCCAACGGTTTGAGGTCTTCCCTGCGAGGGGTGAGTGCGACCTTAAATCTTTGTCCTGGTTCACTCCGGGTGGCGACTCCATGTTATTTCTCCGGTTTAGTTCCTTGTGAGATATTCCGTACTCCCAACTAGGCCGCGAGCCTAGGACATCGTCGCCGATTTATGTGTCCTACAATGATGAGTCGCACTGAGCTACCAATTTCCTTATGGGGATATGCATTGAACAGTGCAATACTTATTTTGAATAAGGTTCCGTCAAAGCCTGTTAAACAGACTCCATATGAAATATGGACAAGAATGAAACCATGTTTCTCATTCCTGAAGATTTGGGGTTGGTGGGCATATGTTAAACGTTTGGATGGTTCCAAACTAGAACCCAAATCGGATAAGTGCCTATTTGTAGGTTATCCTAGGGAAACCAAATGATATTACTTCTACCACCCACAAGAGAACAAGATATTTGTTTCTCTACATGCGGTTTTCCTCGAAAAGGAATTCCTAAATGCAGTGGTAAGTGGGAGGAAAGTAGAACTCGATGAAAATTGGAGTGATACTGTTCCTGGCACCGAATCCCAAACGAAACACGAACAAGTTTATCATGGATGAGACTGTACCATGATAAGTGGTAAATCTATCACTATTTCCCACTCATTTAACCTAATATTTTGTATAGTTTCTTGAGTTTTGTGAATATTTTGATGTGTTTTGTGTTATTTTGTAGATAAATAAAGTTTCAGGACATTCTGGAGGTGATTTGGAGCAAAACTGTGAAATTGACAAAAAAGGGCAAAATGGTAATTTCTCCGCATCGCGACGCGCCAACCCTTGGCGTCGCGACACCTAACGTGCGCTGAGTGCTGCTATCATGCGCCGGGTCAACGGGTCAGAATCTGAAAAGTTGACTTTGCTAACGTGCGCCGTGCCACGTGTTACCATCACAGAAGATTTGCTAACTTGCGTCTGCCACGTGTCATCATCCTCCGATGCCGACAATCATCATCTACGCTAACGTGCACTGCCACGTGTCATCATCTCAGAAGATCAGCTAAAATGCGCCGCATGCCACGTGTCAAAAATCTATGGTGCCGACAGAATACGCGTGACACATGTCACCTTCTCATTGGACAGAATTATTGGCAAATCACATTCTGCCACGTGTCGCCTTTCCATTGCACCACTTTCTGCTTGTGCCACGTGTCATTTCCTGATTGTGACGACAGACGCGTGGTCAAAGCCACGTATGACCAAGTTACTGTATCTGGCGTCGCGACGCGTGACCTCCTGGCGTCGCGACGCCGGAACCAGATTTTGCCTATAAATTCGGCTCTTCGTCACTTCATTTGGTGTGCTCTCCTTGGGAATTTTTCCCTGGTTTTATAGGAAGCATCTATTTTTGTATATATAAATATTATTTTAATTTATGTATTTTAATTTTCAGTAATAGTAGTAATTCTTCTTCAACCTTCTTTAATGTTTTGTAGTTAATTTCTGCTGGGGATAAGGTGAAGCTTTTATTATTTTAATTTAGATTAATATCCCTTAAATATAATATGGAAATTATAATTCAAAATATAAAAGATTACCGCCTTAATGGCTGGTTTTATTTATTTGGCATAATGTGGCACCGCCTATATGGCTGGTCTTTAGGTGACAGGTAATTACCGCCTATATGGCTGGTTATGTTCAAATACTATTACCGCCTTTATGGCTGGTCGGACTTAATTTGACTTAATAAGGAATACCGCCCTTATGGCTGGTTGGTAATATCATGTTTAATTTCTGTATTATATTAAGGGAGATATCTAAATTATAAATAGTAAAAGTGGATCCCTAACCCCCAGCATTTTATTTTTATTCTAGGGAAGTGATGAAACACAATACACACACTTAATAATTGATTTCCTTTTTATGGGTAATTCTTTAGGTTGTTTATTAAGTCTTAAGCTTAATGCTTCATGTTGCCTGATCACCAATAGGATTGATGGGGTAAATCTAAAATGAACTAGACGTAGGGATTTTAGGTTTTAACCTTAGACTTAATAGCTCACGATCTTCATTGAGGATAAATAACCCTTTAATAGATTTTCTTACAGGATAAGAATATACATGTCGGGCGTGGGTCGCCATAATTGGAACTTAGTCTTAATGAATCCAAGGTAATGTGGTTGACATAGGAATATGGTTCAATTGGGTTATACTGGGTATTTGCGTCTGACAATCGGAAGAGGCTTTTGCATATCGTCGTGTTCCAGGTTAGTAAATTAATTTATTACACATTAATAAGAGAGTCAATTCATCTTTTTAACAATATTGTGTGGAGTCACGACCCTAGATCTTTTGAGTCTTTTATTTATTTTCCTTAGTATTTTCTTTTGTTTATTTTATTTTTATTAAGCAATTCCACATTCAACCAACCAAAGCAATCAATTCCCTTCTCCCTATAATTAGATACCTGTAAATAAATAGATTCAATAATTAATAACAACAGTAGGAATTAAGTCCTCGTGGGATCAATATTTTTATACTACTTGAACGATACGTACGCTTGCGTTATACGTGTGTGTTTACGCCGGTCAAGTTTTTGGCGCCGTTGCTGGGGATTTATTTATCTTTTATTATTAGTTTAGGGGTTAGATACTTTTACTTGTATCTAATTTCTTTTTACTTATTGTTATTATTTTATTCTGTTTCAGGTCATCAGAAACTACATGAGACGAACCAAAAGCTTTGAACTCCGACCGCTTGACCCAGAAATTGAAAGAACCGTCAGACAGTTGAGAAGGGAAAGACGAGAAGGCCAAGAAGCTTTAGTCAACATGGAACCTGAACCTTTGGAGGTTGCACCACCAATACCGATTCGAGACAGAACCATTCCGGTGGTAGATGGCCTCATTTCCTGTATTGTACTTCCTCCTTTACCAGCAAATGCGGGTGACATCAAAACTAGCATTCAGATGATTCAGCAGACAGTTCAGTTTGGGGGAAATGCAACTGAAGATCCTAATGCCCACATCAGCAACTTCCTGGAAGTTTGCGGTACTTTCAATTACAACCGAGCAGCTGAAGAAGCAAGGAGACTGCGTGTTTTTCCATACTCCTTGAAGGATAGAGCTAAAACATGGCTACATTCACTACCAGCAGGTTCCATCACAACTTGGAACACTCTAGCGACAAAATTTCTTGCAAAGTACTTTCCACCAGCTAGAACTGCAAAGTTAAGGAATGACATCACATCCTTCATGCAACAAGATTCAGAATCTCTCTGCGAAGCTTGGGAAATGTACAAGGATTTACTCCGGAAATGTCCTCATCATGAGAACCATAATTGATGCTGCTGCTAGAGGAGCTTTGATGGCTAAAGGAGAATATCAAGCCTGAGACTTAATTGAAGAAATGGCCAACAACAATTCCTTATGGCCTACAAAAGGAGCATGATCCAAAGAATTGCAGGAATTTATGAAGTTGGAGCAAACACAGCAGTGAATACCAGGCTGGATCAGATATGCAAATGTCTAGAAACACTTAGCATGCAAGTTGTGAACATCGCCGGAACCACAAGTTCACTATATGGAGGAGCACCAGAACCAAACCAACATGAAGAGACGGTGAATTATGTCAACAATTTCAACAGACAGGGGAACAATCCATATTCCAACACCTACAACCCATGGTGGAGGAATCATCCCAATTTTTCATGGAACAACAATTCAGGCCAACAGCAGAACTATCCACCACCTGAATTCCAACAACAGAACAAAGGCCAGGAGCAGGCAAATGAACCAGGAATAACAGAAGTATTGACCTACTTGAAAAAGATAGAAGCAAAAAATGACTCTCAAGCAGCAAGATATGATGCTATATTTCAATCTCATGCAGCATTAATTAAAAGTCAATCTGCTTCTATTAAAGCACTGGAGAATCAAATTGTACAATTGGCCAATGATCAGAGTTACAGACCGCCAGGTACCCTTCCTAGCAACACAGAGCCGAATCCAAGGAACATGGGGAAGGAGCAATGTCATGCCATCATATTAAAAAGCGGTACTGAAATCAACAAAGATGTTGGAGCCAAGACAACTGCTGAGGAAATTCCAAAAGAAACAAAGCAACAGATGGAGGAAAAAGAAGCAAAGGAAAAAGAACAGATCATTCCACCTCCACTTTTTCCTCAGCGTCTTCAGAAGAACAAATTGGACAAGCAGTTTTCTCGGTTCCTGGAAATCTTCAAAAAGCTGCATATCAACATTCCATTTGCAGAAGCGTTGGAACAAATGCCCACCTATGCCAAATTCATGAAAGATATTCTTTCACGAAAACGGAGATTGGGAGATTACGAGACGGTAGCATTAACAGAAGAATGCAGTGTCATCATTCAGAGGACACTTCCCCCAAAGTTGAAAGATCCTGGCAGTTTCACTGTTCCTTGCGTCATAGGAGAACATGACTTTGGTAAGGCTTTGTGTGATTTAGGTGCGAGTGTTAACTTGATGCCTTTTTCTATTTTCAAGAAATTACAGATTGGAGAAACAATGCCAACTTCAGTCTCACTGCAACTTGATGATAGAACGCTCGTATTCCCAAGAGGCGTAGTTGAGGATGTGCTGGTCAAGGTTGACAAATTCATTTTCCCAGCAGATTTTATTGTCCTTGATATGGAGAAAGACACAGACGTGCCAATCATCCTCGGGAGACCATTCTTGGCTACAGGTCGAACCATTATTGATGTACAAAAAGGAGAATTAACCATGAGGGTACATGACCAAGAAGTAACATTCAATGTTTTCAAGGCCATGAATTTCCCAGATGATGAAAAGAAAGAGGAATGTTTCAAACTCGATGTGATACACAGTACTATTCAGAACTCCAATGCAATGCAAAGTTCTACTGACAAACTTAAAACATGTCAATTGCCTGTAGAGCCTAAAGATAAAGCATCTTTTGCACTGAAAGAGCCAATTCTTGCACTACAAGCAACAAAAGAGAAAAAGTTCCACCAGCTCAACGATTGGGAGGAATTTCACAATTAGCCTTTTGAAGATGCCAAATTGTAAAAAGAACAGGGCAAGAAAAGACATGATGAGAAGTTAGTGCGCATACAACTGGAACCAGGGCAGAAGGTACTGTTAAACAAATCAAGGGTGAAATTCTTCCCATGGAAGCCAAAATCACGGTGGTCAGGTTCATTTGTGATCACCAAAGTTTTACCAAATAGAGCCGTTGAGATACATGATCCTGACGCTAACAAAACTTTCAAGGTTAAAAATAAGCGTGTTAAGCACTATTGGGGAGAATCATTTGAGCGACAAAAAGAAAGTGTCACACTTTTAGATCCAGCATAAACGATCGAGCAGTCACGTCTGGCTGAAGACGTAAAATTTAGCGCTAGCAGGGAGGCAACCCATGCAATTTGTTGTAATTTATGTTTTCATATTTTTGTGTATACATGTTGTAGAGTTTTTAATTTTGTGTGTTATTTTTGTAGGGAAAAGCACAAACGGAGCATTTTAAAGACATAAGGAATGGTGTTTGGCAATCACAAAGATGAGAACCAATTCATTAGCGATGGCTGAGTAAAGAATTAATTCTTGAGACACATCCTAATTGATTTATATACCAAACGAGTGGCGTATTGCGTACACAATTCTGTTACCTTAATTATTGCTTTGATTTGCTTTTCTGTTGTAATTATCTTTATTTTCGTAGACAAGATCCAGACTTTTTGACCTTTCACGATTCATTTTGTTGTTTAGCAAACAAACGTTCTCTGGAAGATACTTGTGCTATTATTACTCACCCTTGTTAGGTACTATAAATTCAGCCCGTCATTATACTTTTGAAGGAATCCAGAATTGAGAAAGAAATACATAAAAAATGGAAGCCACTTCAAGAAGATGAGTTGAAAACATATGTGTGTTTTGCGGTAGTAGTGTTGGTACTAAACCACAATACGTAGAAGCGGCACATGAATTGGGTCGAGTCTTAGCTTCAAGGAATATGCACTTAATATATGGCGGAGGAATCTTGGACTTATGGAATCGTTTCAAAGGTTGTACAGGAAGGAGGCAGTCACGTTTTGGGAATCATCCCAAAACCCTTGGCAGAGGCAAATCTTATTGAATCATCAAACAGAGAGGAACTGATCATGTCAGGTATGTCTGAACGACTTGTAGAAATGATTAACCGTGCTGATGCTTTTATCGCTTTGCCAGGTGGCTTGGGCACATTGGAGGAAATTTTTATAGTTTTATCTTGGGCGAACCTGAACATACACCAGAAATCGCTTGGACTGCTCAACGTTGATGGATTTTATGATTTTCTTTGTGTGTTTCTTGATGATGCTCGGAGAAATGGATTTGTGTCAAAACCTATGAAAGAACTCATCTTCACTGCCAGAACTGCTCCGGATCTTATAGATCAACTCATAGCCTATGAACCACGAGTTGACCCTATCCTTTCAAAGATAAATTGGTTCGAGGACGATCGTGGTAAAAGACGTAGGATTAATCTGGATCTTAACCTTTAATTTCTTGTAGATTTTCAGCTAACTAGGTACGACCTTCTAAACTCTTCTTTTATTTTTTAAGACATTGGGGACAATGTCTCATTTAGGTTTGGGGGAGGGAATTAGTTGATTAGTACCTTGTTTTTGGTTTGTGTGTTATTTTTATTTTTAGTCCAAAATTTTTCGAAAAAAAAAATTGAAATTTTTTCAAAAATTACAAAAATATTTTATGTTTTTGTGTTTATTTGACTAAAAGGGTGAAATTGGTAAGAGATAGCTGAGTAAGAATTTTCCACTCCTGAGACGTATCTCAACCTATTTCGAAACAAGTTAATTTTTGTTTTTTTCATTTTGAATTATTTAATTTGTGAATTCTCCTTAAAACAGACTAAAATGGATCTTCATATGCTCAGTTGACAATATTATCAACATATATAGTAACATACAGACATGAGCTAAAATTGAAAAGTTTGTAATATTCAGTGCTCTAGTTTAATTGGAGGAAACATCTCAAAAAGCAATGGAGTAAAAAAAAACATATGAGATCCGAGTTATTAAGTCTGTAAGGGTGTTTTAACACCTAGTGCCCTAAAACCAACTGGTTTGGGAGTCACTGGCCCAAAGCTCGCTCGATGGATCAAAGATGCTGCAAAATATATATATCTGAAGTCTGAGTAATTAAGTCCGTAGGGGTGTCTTAACACCTGGTGTCCTAAAGCCAACAGGTTTGGGAGTCACCGACCCAACACTCGCTACATACACAGAAGGTATTGTATATAAATAAAAAATAGAGAAAAAAAATCAGAAAAATTATTCCATTGCTATAAAAAGGTGTGAAATCTGATAGAACTTTAGGACAAAAATATTACTCTCTTATCAACTGCACTTATGACTGTTGGGGGCAAAAATGAGTTGATTAATATTTTGTTGGCTGTGTATATGGAGAATGGTAAATATAATCGGAGAATTTACTTATTCGGTAATTTAGAAAGAAACAAAACAACTAGTAACTTGGAGTAGAAGTTTCACATGATTAGTCACTAACTTCTTTATTCTTTTTCTCTTATCTTTTTACTTTTGTGTGCATTAGTTTTAACTAACTTTTTACTTTTGTAAAATGTTTGTGGGTATCATTGCTGTAAACCCTCACGAGACTACAACTCGTCCACTAGGGACACATAGGGGTTTTAAGGCTTGTTGCATACGCTAAATGCAACCGTGATCCCTACGAAAGTGGCTTAGTTAAATTTTATTTATGTTATTTTTATTTTGTGTTTTGCTCGAGGACTAGCAAAATGTTAGGTTTGGGGGGTGTGATGAGTGGTAAATCTATCACTATTTCCCACTCATGTAACATAATATTTTGTATAGTTTCTTGAGTTTTATGAATATTTTGATGTGTTTTGTGTTATTTTGTAGATAAATAAAGTTTCAGGACATTCTGGAGGTGATTTGGAGCAAAATTATGAAAATTGGCAAAAAAGGGCAAAATGGTATTTTCTCCGCGTCGCGACGCGCCAACCCTTGGCGTCGCGACACCTAACGTGCGCCGAGTGCTGCTATCATGCGCCGGGTCAATGGGTCAGAATCTGAAAAGTTGACTTTGCTAACGTGCGTCGTGCCACGTGTTACCATCACAGAAGATTTGCTAACTTGCGTCTGCCACGTGTCATCATCCTCCAATGCCGACAATCATCATCTACGCTAACGTGCGCTGCCATGTGTCATCATCTTAGAAGATCAGCTAAAATGCGCCGCATGCCACGTGTCAAAAATCTATGGTGCCGACAGAATACGCGTGACACGTGTCACCTTCTCATTGGACAGAATTATTGGCAAATCACATTCTGCCACGTGTCGCCTTTCCATTGCACCACTTTCTGCACGTGCCACGTGTCATTTCCTGATTGTGACGACAGACGCATGGTCAAAGCCGCGTATGACCAAGTTACTGTATCTGGCGTCGCGACGCGTGACCTCTTGGCGTCGCGACGCCGGAACCAGATTTTACCTATAAATTCGGCTCTTCGTCACTTCATTTGGTGTGCTCTCCTTGGGAATTTTTCCCTGGTTTTATAGGAAGCATCTATTTTTGTATATATAAATATTATTTTTAATTTATGTATTTTAATTTTCAGTAATAGTAGTAATTCTTCTTCTACTTTTCTTTAATGTTTTGTAGTTAATTTTTTGTTGGGGATAAGGTGAAGCTTTTATTTTTTTAATTTAGATTAATCTCCCTTAAATATAATATGGAAATTATAATTCAAAATATAAAAGATTACCGCCTTAATGGCTGGTTTTATTTATTTGGCATAATGTGGCACCGCCTATATGGCTGGTCTTTAGGTGACAGGTAATTACCGCCTATATGGCTGGTTTATGTTCAAATACTATTACCGCCTTTATGGCTGGTCGGACTTAATTTGACTTAATAAGGAATACCGCCTTTATGGCTGGTTGGTAATATCATATTTAATTTCTGTATTATATTAAGGGAGATATCTAAATTATAAATAGTAAAAGTGGATCCCTAACCCCCAGCATTTTATTTTTATTCTAGGGAAGTGATGAAACACAATACACACACTTAATAATTGATTTTCTTTTTATGGGTAATTCTTTAGGTTGTTTATTAAGTCTTAAGCTTAATGCTTCCTGTTGCCTGATCACCAATAGGATTGATGGGGTAAATCTAAAATGAACTAGACGTAGGGATTTTAGGTTTTAACCTTAGACTTAATAGCTCACGATCTTCCTTGAGGATAAATAACCCTTTAATAGATTTTCTTACAGGATAAAAATATACATGTCGGGCGTGGGTCGCCATAATTGGAACTTAGTCTTAATGAATCCGAGGTAATGTGGTTGACATAGGAATATGGTTCAATTGGGTTATACTGGGTATTTGCGTCTGACCATCGGAAGAGGCTTTTGCATATCATCGTGTTCCAGGTTAGCAAATTAATTTATTACACATTAATAAGAGAGTCAATTCATCTTTTTAACAATATTGTGTGGAGTCACGACCCTAGATCTTTTGAGTCTTTTATTTATTTTCCTTAGTATTTTCTTTTGTTTATTTTATTTTTATTAAGCAATTCCACATTCAACCAACCAAAACAATCAATTCCCTTCTCCCTATAATTAGATACCTGTAAATAAATAGATTCAATAATTAATAACAACAGTAGGAATTAAGTTCTCGTGGGATCGATATTTTTATACTACTTGAACGATACGTACGCTTGCGTTATACGTGTGTGTTTACGCCGGTCATACCACAATCTTCTAATACACAATATCGACTCCGCTTTATGGCAAGAAGCCATGAAGTCTGAAATGGATTCCATGTATACCAGCCAAGTTTGGACACTGGTTGATGCACCAGATGGCGTAAAGCCTATTGGTTGCAAATGGGTCTTCAAGAAGAAGACTGACATGGATGGAAATATACAAACGTATAAAGCTAGGCTTGTAGCGAAAGGGTATCGTCAACAACATGGTGTCGATTACGACGAAACTTTTTCACATGTTGCCATGATTAAATCCATTCGAATAATGCTTGCTATTGCTGCATATTTCGATTATGAAATATGGCAGATGGACGTCAAAACTGCTTTCCTTAACGGAAACCTTTTGGAGGATGTTTATATGAAACAACCTGATGATTTTTTCGTACCAAAACATGCAAACAAAGTTTGCAAGTTAAATTGATCCATTTATGGATTGAAGCAAGCATCACGTTCTTGGAACCAAAGTTTTGATGAGATCATAAAATAATATGATTTCTTTCAAAACGAGGATGATCATTGTGTATATAAAAAGGTTAGTGGGAGCGCACTCACATTCATTGTCCTTTACGTTGATGATGTATTACTTACTGGCAACGACATCCACATGCTACAATCGGAGAAAGCTTGGCTTTCATTAAAATTCTCCATGAAAGATCGGGGAGAAGCAGGCTTTATTCTGGGAATAAAGATCTACCGGGAAAGATCTAGAAAGCTGCTTGGACTCTCCCAGAGCATATACATTGACAAAGTGTTGAAGATATTTAACATGGATTAGTCCAAGAGGGGACTGCTTCATGTGTCACATGACGAATC
Organism: Zanthoxylum bungeanum; assembly: GCA_019454045.1. NCBI lineage: Eukaryota > Viridiplantae > Streptophyta > Magnoliopsida > Sapindales > Rutaceae > Zanthoxylum > Zanthoxylum bungeanum. The sequence goes on from SKCR01010089.1 coordinate 61,109, forward strand.
TCTATCTAAGGACATGTGTCCTAAAACTCAAGATGAGAGAGACAACATGAGTCAGATCCCGTTCGCTTCTGCAGTCGGATCGATTATGTATGCCATGATATGTACGCGACCTGATGTCTCGTATGCTTTGAGCATGTGTAGTCGCTATCAAGCCGATCCAGGTGATGGTCACTGGGTTGCGGTTAAGAACATCTTTAAGTATCTTAGACGAAATAAGGATACTTTCTTAGTCTATGGAGATGGAGAACTTGAGGTAACTGGGTTTACCGATGCAAGCTCCAACCGATAAAGTCGACTGTAAGTCGCAATCCGGGTACATATTTTGTTTGAACAACGAAACAGTGATCTGGAAATCTTCCAAGCAAGAGACTATTGCCGATTCAACAACAGAAGCGGAACCTCCTCCTTCGCTTCGGGTAGTAGAATATGAAGTTCTATTAATTCCTCTGACTACTCAAAACAAAAGAAGAGCACAACGTGGAAAAAATCAGCCTGGTTTCCATAAATTCTTAATTGGATTAGGAGTAGTTCCGTTAGCAGCTGAGCCCGTTCATTTATATTGTGACGATAACGGGGCTATAGCGCAGGCTAAGGAACCGCGGTCTCATCAACGATCCAAGCATGTACTTCGAAGTTTCCATCTGATTCGTGAGGTCATACATCGTGGCGATGTGAAAATCGAGAAGGTCGCATCAGATGACAACATTGCAGATCCGCTGACGAAGGCTATTTTCCGCAAACGTTTGAGCGACATGTACATAGTTCAGGTGTTGGATACTTGAGTGATTGGTTATAGGCCAAGTGGGAGATTGTTGGACAATTATGACCCATAGCATCACTATTTGTAAAAGACATTGTGTTTTTTGTACAAATTAACTATGTGACAAAGGAAATTGCTATTTTATCATTTTGTAATTAGATTACTTGAATATATATAAATGATAAAAGTCCTTATGATTAGTTCTCGATTAATAAGATATGAGACACTATCAATTCACGAACGGTTTAATCATTAAATATCCTTAGTCGTAGTATTATCGAGACTGGACATCGATAATGCGGAATAGACTAGTATTGCACTTGTGCGCGTTATGAAAGCTTAACGACATAGTTCTCATATATTTAAGTATTGGATACTTATTCAAGTGTGATAGGAGGATGTGTTTTCCGATGGTACAGAAACAACTTCGCTCTGGATAACCCCTCGGAATCCCATTGGTAGTATGATTATGTGTCTATGGGAATCCGAATCAGGGTAGGTGTATTTGGTATTAACCTGAGACTTGCATCGCTAATACTTGCGACAATCAGTACACTTTGGTTTTGCTCGTCTGAGACTTTAACAGGTTCTGTGTACACCTCTTTTGGGTTTATTGATAATCGTAGTGTATTGGGTGTGATGTCAAGATGGAAGTATCACTTCAGTCATATGGAGATGATGATCACGCAGGGATACATAACCGGTACTCTAATATGTTGCAACTATCGGGATAATATGACAAGGTCATAATTATCCGATTAAAGAGACTAGTTGTTAGTGATCCGATATATGCTTCGTATGGGGCAGACACAATTCCAGTCTCAGGCCTAGCATGTGACATCCGATACTGGATCGTAATACGCAATACTTAGTATACTACGCTTGATAAAGATTATGTATTCCTTAAAAAAAATATTTCTGGAGAATTGGGTAGACACGGTGCTTTACTAGAAGCCAACCATGTCTTGTAAATCGGTAAGAACGTGGTACGGGGTACGCACGTATTCGGATAGTCCGACGACCGGATTTACTGCCAACATATCCAGGAATCTCATGGGTCGCTTCCCAAAGATTCACCGATGACATTTGACTCGAACAGAATTAATCTGGGATTAATTATGAGAGGGAAAATTAATCTGGGATTAATTACGACAAGAATTTATCTGGGATAAAATTCGAAAAATTAATCTGGGATTAATTACGACAAGAATTTATCTGGGATAAAATTCGAATAGAAGAGAGAGAATGATTAATTTGGAATTAATCAATTATATAATATATTCGATATATTAATTGAAATTAGATTTCAATGCGGAATTAAAATTGGATTTTAAATTCGGGCGAATGAATTAATTTAGAATTAATTCGTGAGTGACTTTAATAATAATTTTGCTAGGCATAATTATTTAATTAAATTATATTTAATTATGTTGCAACGACAAATTTGTTAATTCGGAATTAAACGAACCTGGTGCCCGAGCAAAGTTAAGTGTTGGATTGTTCGACTTAAATTCGGAATTTACAAGGGGTGGGACCCACTTGACTTACATCACTAGTTTAACTAGTGATGGAAGTAGTTGATGATTGAGTGTTAAAGCTTAGATTGCTTGTTTTTTCACTCAATTAAAATCCAACACACTTTGTCATTTGGAATGACATATACCAACTTGATTTTTTGGTAAATGACATTGATTTTTTGAAAATCAAATACACAATACAAAAACAAAAACTCTCTCTCTTCTTTTTCTTAGCAATGTCGTGAGCTTCCTTTCTCTACTTATAAATTTTGTTGCAAATTTTCTTCAAGCTAGCACTATCAAGGAGTCATTCAAGGTGATAGGAAAACCAATCCTAGAGTTTGGAACACAAAGAAAGGACTTGGAGCTCTTCACCAACATCAAAAGTTTTGAACTTCATACATCCAACAAATCCGATCAATGTAAGTTTTTCCGCAACTTCTTTGAGTATTCACACGCATATCATGATTAGAGATCATTGGCATGTTCTAAGAACACTAACATTGAGTCCCTTCGAGAATCCATTCTCCCTAAAATAATTACGAAGTGATAAAGATATTTAAAAATTATTAGAGATGGACACGAAGATATCAATCATCTCTTTCTTCTCCCAATTACCATGCCTATAAACTTTTTATTTAAACTTAAATTTAGTTAGTGGGACATATTTCCACCACTTAAATTTCACAATGTTGGAATGAAATTGTTCTATTTAAGTCTATCCCTATACCGACACTCTAAAATGAGTTGGAGTGAGATCAAACATTTGATCTTTTACCGAGATGCTTAGTCAATCATTCTCATTATATTTATAGAAAAATCAGTAGCAATGGTTTAGGTGTGTAGGCATTGCATTTTTGCATGTGAAAACCCGATGATGAGCCTCATTTGGAGGCACTATCTTTTAAGTCACGGAAATCGCGGGAAACAGACGTCGGAAGGGAAGAGTCAAGAATTGACGGTTGTGTCGGATTTAGTTCACGTGTTTAGCTTCGGGTTCGCTGTTGGATCTCCGTTTTAAAACTTAACCTTAGCCCAAGCCCATTAAATCACATCCAGAGAAAATTAATATATGTCACAAACCAATATAATTAAACATTTAAAATATATGTCACAAATTAAATTTAAATTAAATATAAGTAAATTAAAATTAATTAACTCACAAATGTAAACTAAATTGAAATTAAATAACTAATTAAATTAAATGTTAAATCTAAAAATCACAAACCAATTAAATTAATTAAATTAAATTCTAATTAAATTAATTCCAATTCAAATTAAATAAACAAATTAAATATTAATCAAACAAAATACCAAATTAAATAAAACAAATAAAATCTAAATAATCACCTACCAAAATAATAAAAAATACTTACCAAGATTAAATAATTCACTTCCAATTAAAATCAATCAAAATAATTTAATTCCTAATTTAATAAATCACTCACCTAATTAAACAAATCAATCACCTAAATTAAAGAAATTCCCACCCAAATTAAATATTTCTTACCTAAAATAATACACCCAATTAATTGATATTATTTCCTAATTAAGCCATGCAAACCCTAATTGATTCCCCTCACTATATAAAACACACTAAACTAAACCCTAAGCTACGAATCTCCACGGCAAAAATACAAAAAATATAACCCTAAGCTTCATCATCAACCTCTCATCAACTCACACGGCACACACAGACCAGCCCCTCACAACACAAAAAAAAATAATAAACCCTCATCAGCCACACCCAAAAATTGACCACTAACCAAAGCCTTCATCACGCATCAACATTTGCACTCACCACTCAACTCTCACGTAACTTCCCCATTCATCGGCGCATAGATAGAAAACCTCACAAATCAAACACGTTGCTTCCCTTCAACAACCCACTGCACTGCTTCACAAAACTGCCGCACTTTGCCCCACTGTTCTGCCCAGTTTTTGTGCGATTTTAACCCATCAAAACAGCCCCTCAACAGTAAGCCAAACAGTGAGTAAGTCAGTCCCCGAAAATACCCCAAAACAGTCCCAAAACCGCACAGAACAGTCCCTAAATGTACCTGAAACAGTGAGCGCGAAGCGGCAGCGAAATAGCAGCAAAACGGAGTGAAAACAGCGAGCAAAACAGCGAAACAGCGAGGTAAAACGCAAACCAGTGAACCAGAAAAGTTGCGGAGTGATAGCCCTTCCGACGGTTGTAAACGCGAGTCCGGAAGACGACTTAAAAGGTTAGACCTGAGGGTACCTTTCACACTTGTTTTCTTTTTATTTTTTATTCGATTTTTATTGATCCTTTAATTGTGTTTTAAATTATTTATTAATATTGTTTGCATGTGATGTGTGTTGTGGCCATTGGTTAAAACGGAAAATACGTCGTCTCTCGTGGTATATAGGATGGAAACCCAGACGTAAATTCCGTAGCCGATTCCGAATGGACGGTAGTGCGGTCTGTACTTGGGCTACAATTCCACGTACCACTTGAGTAAATGGCGTATATTTCGCTTTATGTTATTTTGATTATCCTCACTTTATTATTCCGCCTTTTAATTTCCGCATGTTATTATTTATGTTATGATGCGATCGAGCGCATGGGCTTAGTGAGTTAGTCCAAAGGTCCCCTCTTTGAGAGACGAAGAGCCTAAAAGGCCACCTTTGTGACACTACTTCGCCGCGCCGGACGAAGTGTGTTTGGGTTGAATGTACGTTCAATCGGGCATATGAAGTCCTACACTTTTATTGTCTTTATTTCATGTATTGTGATGTGACGCGCATGGGCTTAGTGAGTTAGTCCAAAGGTCCCCTCTTTGAGAGACGAAGAGCCTAAAAGGCCACCTTTGTGACACTACTTCGCCGCGCCGGACGAAGTGTGTTTGGGTTGAATGTACGTTCAATCGGGCATATGAAGTCCTACACTTTTATTGTCTTTATTTCATGTATTGTGATGTGACGCGCATGGGCTTAGTATGTTGGTCTAAAGGTCCTCTCCTTGAGAGACAAAGAGCCCCAAAAGGCCACCTTTACGGCAGTACTTCGCCGCGCCTCTTTTATTTAGTCATTCGCTTCATAATGTCTTTTTGAAAATTCATGCATCATATTGCATTGCGCATGGGCTTATCAAGTGAGATCAAAGGTCCTCCACTTTGAGGGATGAAAATGCTTAAAAGCTACCTTTGCTACAATGATTTGCCGCGCCCCTTAATCTGTTGTTATGTACGAGAAGTCATATATTCATATGTTCATGTATGTGTCATGTTGTTTACTGCATTTTGGAGGTCACTGCTGTAAACCGTTCGAACGCGTTCCGAAACGCCGCACGAACGCATGTTTTCTGTCTGGTCCCGTTCGAACGCGTTATCAAACGCTATACGGACGCGAACCTTCTGTTTATCGTTCGAACGCGTTTACGAACGCTACACGAACGCGAATACACTGAATTGAGTCATTTTCATCACATGTGCGTCTGTGTCTATATCTATCTTCTTTTGCACCATGTCATAGCATGCTCACTTTAATGCCTAATTGCATCCCTAAGTATCTTTTTGCATTATGTACTTAGTTGACCCTTTTATTTGTGCATGGACATGTAATGGCTATTTGTTTATGATATGTCTATGAAATCACATGTTCACCATCATTTGATTCGCCTTTATGTGTGCTTGTGTGGTTAGTATGTGCTTCCGTTTCCATGAATACAACATGCCAATGAAATTGCCTGTTTGTTGATTTAATGTACTTCGAAGCATGCAATCTTATATGTGAAATACATGTATATTTAGGCGCATATTTTATTTTATAAATGTGAATTTAGAAGCATGATACCCTTAGAAATAAGTGTTACTTCAGTTTGTTTAAATTATTATATAAATCCTTTCATTACAAGTGACATGAGTAAGGGACCATTCCGAACCCAACGGTTTGAGGTCTTCCCTTGCGAGGGGTGAGTGCGGCCTTAAATCTTTGTCCCGGTTCACACCGGGTGGCGACTCCATGTTATGTAATCCTTCCCAACTAGGCCGCGAGCCTAGGAACGGCGTCGCCCAGGTTCTGTGTCCTACAGTCTGGCGACTCCACTGGGGATAGAAAATTGGCCCCGAAATATTGTCTTGTAATGTTTGGATTTATGTTTTAATTGACCATGTCTATAGTGGATAAAGTGAGGGTTTAATCAAGGGCATTTTGAGGCTAGGTAATGGTTTGGTGTCTTCCTTCACTCACTACCTTTCTAGAAGGAAAAGCTGTGAAGGCACCTAGATAGCCATCTACTCGTAGCCTTTGTGGTGGACTAATTTGGAGGACTCGTTGTTTATTCCTGACACCAAGCGATAAGAGCCTAAGAGGCTTGGGTATTTAAGTGAGCCTCGCTCCACCTTCCCTCTGGGGAATCTACAACGGGAAATCCATTTGACAGTCCGTCACACACCATAGCTCATTGGCACGTACCTTAGTGTATAAAAAGGGTGCGCTCACTTGGTTGCTCGAACCCTTGAGTGGGGAGACCTAGTTGTGGGCCATCCTTCGCCGGTGAGAGCCTTTGTCTATACTCTTACTAACCCACCTATAGACCGGGTTGGCTAAAGTAACAATTATTTCCTTGAGTATGTGCTTGTGGACCATCCTCATTTGGATGCAGTTGGACTATTGTCAGAAATGCGGGCTTGCCGGGCCATTTAAACTGGGGCAAGTTCGCACCTTATGACTATTAGGCCAAAAGCTTCTGAAATGTTGATGGGCCACTTTGTAAAAATTATTATGTCATGTTTGCATCATCTTTCTTGTGTTTGGGAACATCGTTGTTTGGATCCATTTGGACCATTATCATGGGATATGGGCTTGTTGGGCCATTTAAACTGGGACAAGGACACATCTTATGACGATTGGGCCAAAAGGCTTCTAAATAACAATGGGCCATTTTATGATTGTGTTCGGAATTTTATCATTTGGATTTAGTTGGGCTCTTTGCCATAAGACATGAACTCGTTGGGCCATTTAAACTGGGACGGGTTCACTCTTATGACAGTTGTCCCAAAAGCTTCTAAAATGATAATAGGCCGATTTGTTTGAGAATTTTATTTGATTTAATATATGTTATATACTTCTCATGCACCCCATACATACATACATCATGCTAACCCTTGTGTTCTAAAAGCCATCATAGACTCCCGTTGGGTTAGGGAAGAGGGAAGACTCACCAAAAGACCGGTAACAGACATGAGTACATCCGATAATGAGGTATCCCGGATAGATCAGTTGGAAAATGGTTTGGCCAAGATTACCGAACAGTTGCAAGCCTTGACTGTTGCCATGACAAATATGGCTGTGCCCCGTGCTGGGGGAAACTCTGAGAATGTAAGATGTGAGGAGACTCCAAATGGATTGGGGGATGACATCCCCGCTTTTGATGATGATGTGGCTGATTATACCACTGGGAGAAAAGTTGGGTCTCAGGAAGAATTGCAGAAACTCCGTGACCAGGTAGAATCTGTTACCCGTAAGATGAAGGGTAAGGATGAAGACTTACTAGACTATGAGGCGATGACCTTTGAGGAACAGTTGCCTGCTCAGTTCAGAATGCCCGACATGGCTAAGTTCAATGGGAACGGAGATCCGAGAGTGCATCTCCGTCAGTATGTGTCTGTTATGAGTTCAGTTGGCCTGTCTCAGCGCCAAGTCCAAAAGATGTTTGGGATGTCACTCGAGGGGGCACCCGTAGTATGGTACCATAACCTGGACAAGCAGGTTAAGGGAGATTGGAGGGAGCTAGCTGATGCTTTCTTAAAGCAATATGTCACGGACCTGGAGATTGACTTGTCACTCCGTGACTTAGAAAATATCAAGCAGAAGTCGGAGGAAAATTTCAAGGAATATGTGGACCGCTGGAGGAGCCAGCTTCTGAAGATGCAGACCCAGCCCTCAGAAAAGGACCAGATCAAAATGATCATCAAGGGCACCAAGCCCTCTATTTATGGCAAACTGAGGAGAATGACTTCGATGATGACTGATTTTCGACAGCTGAGGGAGACAATTATGGATATTGAGGAGGAGGAAGCCGAGAACAGAAAGTTTTATGGCCAGAACAGAAGGAATATTGGGGGACATTCAGGGACTATGCCTGCTACTGCTGAGGTCACTGCCATTAAGAACAGACGATTTTCTAACCTTGGTAAGCCTCTTTCAAAGGTATTCGAAAAGCTGAAGGCGCAAAGACTCTTAAAACCTTTGGAACCTAGGCCCATTCCAAATCCTGTGCCACCTCACATGAACTTAAACTTATACTGTCACTTCCACCAAGAAAAAGGCCATGACACCGACAAATACGCCCGCCTCAGACATGAAATCCAAAACCTCATCGATGCCCATACAATACCCGACCCAGAGAAAGAATAACCCAATACACACAGAAACCCCCTACCAAATTACCACTCCGCCCCACCACCATGATAACCTTTTGCTTTCTTGAGACCTTTGACCTCCGAACCCTCAACCACCAAGCTTCTCATATGGGGATAAGGGATAACAATGGTGAAGAACCATGAGCTGAAGAAGAAGGCACTGTTGTTTCTCCTAGTTTATCTTGCACTTTTAATAAAGACATTGATTTTGTTTACCTGTTCGAACGTTTCCTCAACAATAATAAAGGCGATCATTTCATTTATCTGCCTAAGACTATTACTTTCAAACTTGCAACATGAGTGTGTTCAATCTTGGTGATGTGATGCTCAGAACGTAAGGAATCCTCAAAGGAAGCAAGCATAAAAGATAAGTTAGCCATTCAGGAATTGGGAAATTGAGACAGTGGGACTGTTAGACTTGGAAAGAAATGGGTTCCTGGAACAAATCAGTGTAGACTGGTGGAAATGGTACATTCCCTAAGAGAAGAATGGTCATCAATGGAATTGACAGGAGACCTAACCCAACGGGATAAGAAAACTCACGCATACATGCATACACGTAACATATTTTGCATTCCTTTTTGTGTTTTGTGTTTGTTTTGTGTTCACAGGTTTTGAAGAAGAAAGAGAGAAAGCGGCAAATGAAAGCCAGTCAGAAGCATCAATATTAGCATCGGTATCAACGTGGGGGCAAGGCCCATATCAATATCAACATGGGGGCGAGGCCCATATCAGTATCAGTTTGAGGGCAAGGCCCACATCAGTATCAGTTCAGGGTCGAGGCCCACATTAGTATCAGCTTGGGGGCGAGTCCCACATCAGCATCAGTTTAGGGGGGAACCCACATCTGCATCAGTTTGGGGGCGAAGCCTCATATCAGTATAGTTTGAGAACAAAACTCGGGAGGAATAAAGCCTCATGCCAGTATAGCTTGAGAACAAAGCTCAAGGGGAAGAAAGCCTCATATCAGTATAATTTGAGAACAAAGCTCAAGGGGAAGAAAGCCTCATATCAGTATAATTTGAGAACAAAGCTCAAGGGGAAGAAAGCCTCATGTCAGTATAGTTTGAGAACAAAGCTCAAGGGGAAGAAAGCCTCATGTCAGTATAGTTTGAGAACAAAGCTCAAGGGGAAGAAAGCCTCATGTCAAGTACAGTTCGGAATAAAGCCCACACTCAGTGCAGTTCAGGAAGAAAGCCTACATTCAGTTCAAGAACAAAGCTCAAGGGGAACAAAGCCTCATGTCAAGTACAGTTCGGGAATAAAGCCCACACTCAGTGCAGTTCGGGAATAAAGCCCACATTCAGTACAGTTCAGGAAGAAAGCCTACGTCCAGTGCAGTTCGGGAATAAAGCCCACATTCAGTACAGTTCAGGAATAAAGCCCACATTCAATTCAGTTCGGGAATAAAGCCCCACATTCAGCATAACTAGGGAACAAAGCCCAGGGGAATAAAGCCTCATCTCATTGCAGTTTGGGAACAAAGCCCACCGTCCAGACAGTCAGGGGAATAAAGCCTCATCTCAACACAGTTCAGGAATAAAGCCTCATCTCAACAGTCCGGGAATAAAGCTCATGAGGAATAAAGCCTCATCTCAACAGTTCGGGAATAAAGCTCGGGAGGAATAAAGCCTCATCTCAACACAATTCGAGAATGAACAAGCCGGGAATGGCACTCTAGGAATGGAAATACAGTTCATGAATGAACAGGCCGAGAATGGCGCTCCAAGAATGGAAGCACGGTTCGGGAATGAACCAGGGGTCGCAGCACCTCACCATCCAAATCAACTCAACTCAACACATGTAACGGTTCGGGAATGGACCACATCACAACACGGTTCGGGAATGAACCAGGGGTCGCAGCACCTTACCACCCAAATCAACTCAAACACGTGGAAAGTCAAGTGGCAGTTGGCTAGCCAGGTAAGTGAAAATGCATTGCATAGACTTTGATAGGATTGTCACTGTCACACACTGCACAAGTCCCATCAAAGTGGGGGCGACTGTAGGCATTGCATTTTTGCATGTGAAAACCCGATGATGAGCCTCATTTGGAGGCACTATCTTTTAAGTCACGGAAATCGCGGGAAACAGACGTCGGAAGGGAAGAGTCAAGAATTGACGGTTGTGTCGGATTTAGTTCACGTGTTTAGCTTCGGGTTCGCTGTTGGATCTCCGTTTTAAAACTTAACCTTAGCCCAAGCCCATTAAATCACATCCAGAGAAATAATTAATATATGTCACAAACCAATAATAATTAAACATTTAAAATATATGTCACAAATTAAATTAAATTAAATATAAGTAAATTAAAATTAATTAACTCACAAATGTAAACTAAATTGAAATTAAATAACTAATTAAATTAAATGTTAAATCTAAAAATCACAAACCAATTAAATTAATTAAATTAAATTCTAATTAAATTAATTCCAATTCAAATTAAATAAACAAATTAAATATTAATCAAACAAAATACCAAATTAAATAAAACAAATAAAATCTAAATAATCACCTACCAAAATAATAAAAAATACTTACCAAGATTAAATAATTCACTTCCAAATTAAAATCAATCAAAATAATTTAATTCCTAATTTAATAAATCACTCACCTAATTAAACAAATCAATCACCTAAATTAAAGAAATTCCCACCCAAATTAAATATTTCTTACCTAAAATAATACACCCAATTAATTGATATTATTTCCTAATTAAGCCATGCAAACCCTAATTGATTCCCCTCACTATATAAACACACACTAAACTAAACCCTAAGCTACGAATCTCCACGGCAAAAATACAAAAAATATAACCCTAAGCTTCATCATCAACCTCTCATCAACTCACACGGCACACACAGACCAGCCCCTCACAAACACAAAAAAAAATAATAAACCCTCATCAGCCACACCCAAAAATTGACCACTAACCAAAGCCTTCATCACGCATCAACATTTGCACTCACCACTCAACTCTCACGTAACTTCCCCATTCATCGGCGCATAGATAGAAAACCTCACAAATCAAACACGTTGCTTCCCTTCAACAAACCCACTGCACTGCTTCACAAAACTGCCGCACTTTGCCCCACTGTTCTGCCCAGTTTTTGTGCGATTTTAACCCATCAAAACAGCCCCTCAACAGTAAGCCAAACAGTGAGTAAGTCAGTCCCCGAAAATACCCCAAAACAGTCCCAAAACCGCACAGAACAGTCCCTAAATGTACCTGAAACAGTGAGCAGCGAAGCGGCAGCGAAATAGCAGCAAAACGGAGTGAAAACAGCGAGCAAAACAGCGAAACAGCGAGGTAAAACGCAAACCAGTGAACCAGAAAAGTTGCGGAGTGATAGCCCTTCCGACGGTTGTAAACGCGAGTCCGGAAGACGACTTAAAAGGTTAGACCTGAGGGTACCTTTCACACTGTTTTCTTTTTATTATTATTCGATTTTTATTGATCCTTTAATTGTGTTTTAAATTATTTATTAAATATTGTTTGCATGTGATGTGTGTTGTGGCCATTGGTTAAAACGGAAAATACGTCGTCTCTCGTGGTATATAGGATGGAAACCCAGACGTAAATTCCGTAGCCGATTCCGAATGGACGGTAGTGCGGTCTGTACTTGGGCTACAATTCCACGTACCACTTGAGTAAATGGCGTATATTTCGCTTTATGTTATTTTGATTATCCTCACTTTATTATTCCGCCTTTTAATTTCCGCATGTTATTTATTTATGTTATGATGCGATCGAGCGCATGGGCTTAGTGAGTTAGTCCAAAGGTCCCCTCTTTGAGAGACGAAGAGCCTAAAAGGCCACCTTTGTGACACTACTTCGCCGCGCCGGACGAAGTGTGTTTGGGTTGAATGTACGTTCAATCGGGCATATGAAGTCCTACACTTTTATTGTCTTTATTTCATGTATTGTGATGTGACGCGCATGGGCTTAGTGAGTTAGTCCAAAGGTCCCCTCTTTGAGAGACGAAGAGCCTAAAAGGCCACCTTTGTGACACTACTTCGCCGCGCCGGACGAAGTGTGTTTGGGTTGAATGTACGTTCAATCGGGTTGAAGTCCTACACTTTTATTGTCTTTATTTCATGTATTGTGATGTGACGCGCATGGGCTTAGTATGTTGGTCTAAAGGTCCTCTCCTTGAGAGACAAAGAGCCCCAAAAGGCCACCTTTACGGCAGTACTTCGCCGCGCCTCTTTTATTTAGTCATTCGCTTCATAATGTCTTTTTGAAAATTCATGCATCATATTGCATTGCGCATGGGCTTATCAAGTGAGATCAAAGGTCCTCCACTTTGAGGGATGAAAATGCTTAAAAGCTACCTTTGCTACAATGATTTGCCGCGCCCCTTAATCTGTTGTTATGTACGAGAAGTCATATATTCATATGTTCATGTATGTGTCATGTTGTTTACTGCATTTTGGAGGTCACTGCTGTAAACCGTTCGAACGCGTTCCGAAACGCCGCACGAACGCATGTTTTCTGTCTGGTCCCGTTCGAACGCGTTATCAAACGCTATACGGACGCGAACCTTCTGTTTATCGTTCGAACGCGTTTACGAACGCTACACGAACGCGAATACACTGAATTGAGTCATTTTCATCACATGTGCGTCTGTGTCTATATCTATCTTCTTTTGCACCATGTCATAGCATGCTCACTTTAATGCCTAATTGCATCCCTAAGTATCTTTTTGCATTATGTACTTAGTTGACCCTTTTATTTGTGCATGGACATGTAATGGCTATTTGTTTATGATATGTCTATGAAATCACATGTTCACCATCATTTGATTCGCCTTTATGTGTGCTTGTGTGGTTAGTATGTGCTTCCGTTTCCATGAATACAACATGCCAATGAAATTGCCTGTTTGTTGATTTAATGTACTTCGAAGCATGTAATCTTATATGTGAAATACATGTATATTTAGGCGCATATTTTATTTTATAAATGTGAATTTAGAAGCATGATACCCTTAGAAATAAGTGTTACTTCAGTTTGTTTAAATTATTATATAAATCCTTTCATTACAAGTGACATGAGTAAGGGACCATTCCGAACCCAACGGTTTGAGGTCTTCCCTTGCGAGGGGTGAGTGCGGCCTTAAATCTTTGTCCCGGTTCACACCGGGTGGCGACTCCATGTTATGTAATCCTTCCCAACTAGGCCGCGAGCCTAGGAACGGCGTCGCCCAGGTTCTGTTTCCTACAGGTGGCACTTCATTTATATTGAATAAAACAAAATGATAATTTATTTATCATATAAGCTTTTATCCTTGTATCTTTAAATATATATCTTATATGGTAATAAGGTTGTTTAATGGATTGAGTTTTGAAGAACCCTCTATAATTTTAAGCTCGTTTATTTAAGTTTGTACTTAATAAAATACAGGAAGAACATCACTTCAAAGTTTAGGGGACTAAGTGTTTCTAAAATTTTGAAAAAAATTAATAAATAACATTTAAATTTTAGGAGGATTTTTCAAAGCCCGACTCATTTGTCCACCCTATATGGTAAAGTCATAAGAGTAATTTATATAGGAACCAAATAGAATTTTGATATATGAAATCCTATCACTTCTAAATGTTCATATTCGTGGGATTCTCAATAACGAGGGAGTTGGTAATCCGAATAGACTAGTATGATGTTATTATCGCCAACTTGAAGTGTAGCTGACCTTATAAGCTACTAGTATGGTCTGGATGCTTAGTGCAATGCATAGGTGCTTGTGGATATTATCAAGTACATTGAAAAGACCTTAAGGAGTTTCAATATATAGATGTTTTATCCTATGTGTTTGTGGAAGACTCACGGTAATGATGTAGGAGCTAATCCTAAGACTTGAGATCTTTATCAGCCTTTGTGGGAGTTATATAATTTTGACACCGACTTGAATTATCATATAATGATTACTAGGGGTGGGCAAAAAAACCGACCGAACCGAACCAAACCGCAAACCGAACCAAACCGGACCGAATTTACGATTTTTTTTCCAACGGTTCAGTTTGCGGTTCGGATTGACCCACCCCAAACGGCTTACGATTCGGTTCAGGAGCTAATCCGAACCGCACCTGTTAAACCGAACCGTACCGTTATAATTAATAAATTATATATTTTTATAAAAAAATTTGTATTTGTATTTGTATTTGTATTTGTATTTGTATTTTATTCTATGTTTTCTTTTTTATTAGTATGTTAATATTTTTATTCTTAAATTTTTTTGTTAATATATTTATTTGTTAATACTTTTATTCTTCAATTTATTTGTTAATACTTTTATTCTTAAATTTTTTGTTTTATGGTAGCATCATTATTCTTGAAAGTAAGATGTTGGATTTGTCTCTTAATTAGAATGATGGTGGCATCATTATTCAATGTATTTTTAAAAAATACAAGAATTAATTGTGCCTCATTTTTCAATCCTGGAGTCACAGTTTACACCCTAGCATTTCATACTATTTTTTGGATAGACTAGTTTTTTTTTTTTTTTTTGTCTTCACTTAAGTGGATGAAAATTTGTTTTAAATATAATAATCCGTAAACCGAACCGAACCAATCCGTAAACCGCTGGTTTAAAATATTTTCAATCCGAACCAAACCGTTATTTAATGGTTTGGTTTGAGAGGTAAAAAATCTGAACCGTAAAATATGGTTTGGTTCGGTTTTTAGCAAAAACCGAACCAAAAAAAACCGAACCAAACCGAACCGCGCCCACCCCTAATGATTACTAATAGGGGAGTTATTGGATTACATGATGAACATACAAAGATTGTGGAAGACATGATAGAAGATGGTCAAACTTAGGATAAATTTATATTTAGTAAGTTAAGTAGCTTATTGAGCAGTTAACATATACGATGGTGCAAATCTATAACCATGGTAGGATAATTTCGATTGGGAAATTTTTATATTGCATATCGTTAGTGTTGGGGTTTTAACGCGGGCGCAGCGGAAGCTTGCGGTTTCGTAATTTTAAAACTTTTAAAGTTACCAAATAAATTATTCAATATCCAATATGAATAATTCATTCATATTCCACCTAAACATATTTATTCGATATCAAATAACGACATAAATAAGTTAGATACACTACGAAACTTTTATGAAAAACGTTTTTTCCGCGAAATGGTAAAAATGCTTTTTTGTCTGAACCGACCAACCAATACATATAGGGCTGCCCAGGTCAGCCCCAATAGTACTTGGGCAATTCATGGGCTGCCCGAACAGTGACCAATTCTCTGTTTAGACATCGGACACCCGGTAAGCCCGAAACTCATCCGGTAACACCGTTTTTCGTATATTTCAACTCCAAAATAATTTCCGGCAATTGTTCTAATGCCCAAAACACATCCAATACATTTATAAAACATACTTTTCATCACCAAAAACACAGAAATTCCAGATCTGATTTGGTAACCAAAAATATCATTTTTCATGCTTTAAATCCAATTTTCTCAATATTAGTCATATTAATACTTACACCAACCAAAGTCACCACAAATGAAGAAATCAAGAACAATTATAGGAGTTACAAGAGTGGTCCTAACACTCTAGAATAACAACAAATCATCAAATGACAAAATTGAACTAATATTACACTAATATTATCCAATCTAACTTCACACATGCATCAAGCCTCCAAATCCATCCTCCAAATAAAAAAGCCCCAAAATATAAGAAAGGAAGAAGCCCTAGAACTTTTATAGATGCTCAAGGATAAGAAACAAACTTTCTAAGTTTAAGAGTTATGAAGATTACCTCCAAATCTCTAATTTCCTTAAACTTTTTCTTGATTTCCTCACTTTCTTCCTTGTATCTTCAAACAAATTTTGAGAGCTTTTCTTTTATGGAGGTTTCGGCCATGGGAGATAATGAATGAGAAAAAAAAATATTTCTCACTTTAAACCCAAGCCTTAACCGGCTTTGGAGAAAAGAAAGGTCATTTTGGTCATTTGATCATTTTAATCAAATTAAATAATAATAATAAGCTTTAATTAAACAAATCCAGTTTGTAAACTTTAAGCTTAATAGAACCATGCCACATGTAACCAATAATAATCAAACATATTGCATAACAATTCTGTAATACTGATATAATTTAATTATCTAGATATTTAACATTTAAATACCTAAATAATTAATTAATACATTATTATTATATATGTATTTTTTTTACATTAAATAAAAAATACATATATATATTAATGGCATGTGTCAAAGTCTCATTTGACAATTAATTAATATATATCAAATCAAATCTTGTATCAAATACAAATACACATTAATTATTAATTGACCGAAATGCCCCTAATGCATGTATTTTCGTTTAACCGTTTAAATGATTCGAATTAACGTATTTAATTCGGTAAAGTATTATGAATAATCAATATTATTCATAACGCATTGCCCAAGTGTTCAACAAGTACACTTAATATTGTGGGACTCTCTAAGTTTAGGTTTATCTGTCACAAAATCCAATTTCGTGTCCATAATTCACCCACTCATGGATTATGACGACCACATATAATCTCGCTAGACTATGCAAGTCGAGGTCATTGTATATGTATAATCCATCCGTCACAGGCTATCAATAGTATACCAGAGATATATATATAATAACGTCAAATCCCTAAGGTATAATATAGTCGACTTTCAAATTTATGATCTCTAAATAACACACGGAACTCCCTTCCGAAGTATACCACAGCCATGGATTTACTAGATCGCAAATACGTACATGATACCTATGCCATGTCCACAGGACTAACAGATTATATCTGATACTCACAGGATATCATTAGCATCAGTCTTCACCCAACGAACATGCGGAGGTCTGATCTAAATAGATCAGTGACGTGATTGCCATCAAAGTGTGGAGGATATCTCATATATCCAAGTGGTATCTCCAATCGAATGACCACTATGCTACTTTCTCCAGAAGATTCCTATTGACGTTGGTGTACCATCTATTAGGAAATCTTCGGTGAGTCGTTCAGTGTTTATCAAATAAACACTTGCACGTCTATACGAGTCTCTCAAGACTCATAGTTCATTGGGATAAATCATCGGACCAAGTCTCGATATACAACATGTACTGGTCTTAGAGGATTTTACTAACCGACCTGTGTCAATAAATCTTGACCATTAACTTTATTTGATAATATACTTCTAGTAGCGACACTTCCCAATGTCAATTACAAACTTCTGTGTAACTGGACACTACAAAATATATTATCGGGTCTTTATCTAATATATACATATCACTAAATCATATTTAGTTTCAATCTAATCGTAATTAGATCGAATATGTATATAAAAGCAAGAAGAACTACTATAAATAAGTAATATTATGGAAAAAAAATTGTTCATATTCATGAATCGGACATAAATACAATCTGGATTAGCACTCCGAGCACCAACCCTAACAGTTAGGATTATGATCAACGCTAAACCATTGACTATTAGAATAGACATATTTCACACTCTTATGTCATATGGTGGGATACTTGATTGGGCAAATGATCATTATCAAGCAGAAGTCATTTTTGAAAATGCATATTCTTTCTCATTCGGGGTCATGATACACTGCTAATTATCACTCATGATCATTGGAATATGACAACTACATGATGATATTTATTGGAGGATATATTATGCAGATTTAATCTATTATGACCAATTTTATTCTGACTTGAGAACGAACCTAATGGGTCACATACTATAATTATATAAGTCTATTGTTATTTTATGTAATAAAAGGATGTAAAATATGTTTAGCATATTTTGGGAATCATTTTAGGATTTGGGCACGAGAAATGGAGAGATACACGATTAAAATCAATTACAAAATTGGAAAAATTGGTTTGGACAAACTAATTTATTGCAAAGGCCGAATTTCTTGAGTTCATCAAGTACATTTGATCAGATCAATGTAGTGAATTCATGAGCGACGAATTCAGATGTTATTTAAGGAAGAATGATATTCTCACCCAATATAGCCCACTAGAAACTCATAAACACAATGTTGTGTCTGAGAGGAGAAATCGTACTTTATTGGATATGATGAGTTATACAGATCTTCCATATTACCTTTAGGGTCACGCTTTACTTACTATTGCCCACATACTTAATAGTGTTCCATAAAAAGCTGTTTCTACGACCTCATATCAGATATAATACGATAGAAATCCAAGTTCTGCTGCATATGTTAGAGTTACGCAATGAGATAAACTAGCGAATTATTACACTCAATGTCAAGGAAATGTTTTCACCTATAGCCATGTTAAAATCCATTAGGATTCTTTTAACCATTGCTGTATATCATGATTATAAGATATGACAGATGAATGTGAAAACCGCGTTCCTAAATGGATTCCTCGAGGAGGATATCTATATGGAACAACCAAAAGGTTTCATAACCAGTGAGATGTCAAACTTGATTTTTAAGCTCAAGAAGTCTATTTATGGACTTAAACAGACATCCCAAAACTGTAATCATTATTTTGATGAGATAATTAGATTATATGGATTCATCAAGAACGAGGAAGAACCGTGTGTTTATAAGAAAGTTACTGGGAGCATGATAGTATTCTTTATATTGTATGTACATGATATCCTTATAATTGGAAATGATATAAGATTGATGCAAAGTGTGAAAGCCCACATTTGCAAGAACTTCTCCATGAAAGACACGAGTGAAGCTTCTTTTATACTTGGTATAAGGTTCTATCGAGATAGAGTAATTAAGCTTATAGGGTTGTCGCAATTGACGTACATAGATAAAATATTAGAATTATACGGTTTTACCAACTGCAAGGCAGAAAATGTACATTTCCGATACGTCATACATATTTCGAAGAAAATGACACCTCAGACTGAAGAAAAGAGAGTTAGAATATCTAACTTGCCATATGTTTCTTATATTGGAAGCATTATCTATGTCATACTATGTACGAGACCCGACATCAGTTTCGGCGTCAGTATAATTAACCGATATCAATCTGATCTGGGTACTGATTATTGGACAGTCGTGAAATATATCCTGAAATATTTTAAGGGTACTAAGGACAAGTTTCTGATAGATGGAGAAAATAAGCTACAAGTTAAGGGTTATATATTTACATATTTACCCTTGATTGCAATACGGTTAGTTGGAAATGTTCAAAGCAAGGCTCAACAGCTGATTCCACCACTGAAGCGGAATTTATAGCGGCTTCAGAAGCTACTAAAGAAGCTGTTTGGATTATAAATTTTATCACAGAACTTGACATTGTGCCTAGTATTGCGGATTCGATCTCATTGTACTGTGATAATAGCGGAGCCACTGTTGGACAGTTATGACCCATAGCGTCACTATTTGTACAGATCACGGTGTTGTTGTACAAATTAACTATGTGACAAAGGAGATTGCACTCTTATCATTTGTGATTAGATCACCTAGATATATAAATGATGAGAGGTCTATATGATTTGTTCCTGGATGGAGAATGATATGAGACAGTATCAGTCCACGTAGGATAAATAATTAAATATCCCTAGTCAGAGTATTATCGAGATTGGACATCGATAAATACATAAAAGACTAGTATTACACTTGTGCGCGTTTGTGAGGGCACAATGGCATAGTTCTAATATATTTGGGTATAGGATACTCATGCAAGTGTAATAGGAGGTTGTGTTTCACCGATGGTACGAGAAACAGCTTCGCTCTGGATAGACCCCCTCGGAATCCCATTGGTTGTATGACTGTGTGTCTATGGGAGTCCGACATCAGGGTAGGTGTATTTGGTATTAACCTGAGACTTGCACCGCTGATACTTGTGACAATCGATATACTCTAGTTGCGGTCGTCCAGGGCTTTAACCAGTTCTGTGTACGCCAATGCTGGGTATATTGAGAATCATAGAGTATTGGGTGTGATGTCAAGACGGAAGTGTCACTCCAGTCATAGTGGAGATGATGTCACGTAGGATACAATATTAGTACTCTTAAGTGCTGCAGCCATCGGGATATTATGACAAGGTCATGTATATCCGATTATAGAGACTAGTTACCAGACATCCGACATGTGCTTCGTACGGGGCAGACACAACTCTAGCCCCAGGCCTAGCACGTGACAGTCCGATACTGGATCGACATACACTATACTATGTATACTACGCCTGATATAGATCTTTTATTCCTGTAAGGATATTTATGGAGAATTGGGTAGGCATGACGCTTTGCTAGAAGCCAACCTTGTCTTATAAATCGGTAAAACGTAGTACTTGGTACTTACGTGTTCGGATAGTCCGACGACCGTATTTACTGCCAACATATCCGGGGATCTCATGGGTCACTTCCCAAAGATTCACCGATGACGTATGACTCGCACTTCAATTAATCTGGGATTAATTCTTTAAGAGAGAAAATTAATCTGGGATTAATTACGGAGATATTTTATCTGGGATAAAATATCGTCTAAAGAGATAGAACGATTAATTTAGAATTAATCGGTAAATTAATATATTTGATATATTAAACGAAATTGGATTTCGACGCGGAATTGAAATGGGATTTTAATTCGGGCGAACGAATTAATTTAGAATTAATTCGTTAGCGATATGAATAGTGATTTCGCTAGGCGTAATCATTTAATTACGACGCGATGGAAAATTCACTAATTAGGAATTAGCGAACCCGAGCCCGAGAGTGATTGCGAGCACATTCACATTTCGAATTCGAGTGCGGCATGCAAGTCACATCAAGCGTCAAATCATTAGTCGCATCAAGCGTCAAATCACATGTCATTTGAGTGATGTGACAATTTGATTGAGTGATTTGACTTGATGTGAGTTAGTGAGTGGTTGGAATATTTGGTATATAACTTGATTTTTGAAATCAATTATTTGATTTTCACCATTGACTTTTGACAAATAATTTGGTAAATCATTAATATATTTTTGGAAAATATATAAAAAAATATACCATTTTTCACCAACCAACTAACACTTCTTCTCCATCTTTTTCTCTCTCAAACTCACGCCCATGAGGGCTGTGAAAAGCTCATTGTTTTGTCTTCAAAACCGAGCAGTGGGAAGCAATTTTGAATGATTTTGTGGCAAAATCCAAGTGCTAGCACACTCCTTAGAGGCATACGAAGGTGATAGGGAAACCCACCCACGAGCCGGGAATCAAAGAACGAAGCTTGGAGCTTCAAATGTTGGATCAAAATTTGATTTTTGGAGGCAGAAAATCTGCACAGCAGTGGAGTTTTTGGATGGCATAATTTCAGTTTTGTTCTTCACCAAATCGTCTCAACCGATCGATGTGAGTATTCCGCTACCTCCGTTGATGTATTCACACTTGTTATTCATGCTTATATTGATCTTGGGACCTAATTAGAAACCCACAATGGTATCAGAGCCTAGGTTTAAGCATGAAAATATTTAGGGCTTAAAATTGGGTAAACTTGTTTTGAGCATGATTTAAATAAAATGGATGTTTGAGTATGCTTATAACATGTTTAATTGAAAATTGATAAGATCAATTTCAAGAAAATGGTTTGGAACAATTTTTCCCCAATATACTTACCTTGGCCGAATGTTAGGGTTCATGTGGAATCATGGAATTTTTTGATTTTGATTCATTGGATGAGTTGAAATCATGATGGATAATGTTAATTTGAAATTAATTGGATTGAATTTTGAATTGAACAAAAATCCCCAAATTCATTACTTGGCCGAATTGGATATGCCCTATTAAGTCTTGGATTTTTTGATTTTTTGGACATTGGATGTCTTGGAAATCATTCGGGATGTGGATTTAATATCGATTGTGAAATTAATTGGATTGAATTCGAATCGGATAGAAATCACCATCTTGGCCGAGACTTTAAGCATGTAATTAGGTTTGATTTTTCATCAATGTGTGGACATGTGAAAATGATGATGAACATGATTAATCAAGCTAATTTGATGTTTTAGAAATATTGATTTAGGTGATTAATTATGTTGAACACTTTATGTAATTAAATTGGAAATTTGGAATTTGGTAATTTAATTATTGGGCCTAATTTTGGAAATTGGACTTTTAAAGTTGTAAATGGGCTTGTTGGGCTTTGTTGTACAAAGTTGGGTTTAGGCAAAATTGGTTGGATCTAATTGGGCCCAAAACCGCATTCATAAAGCCCAAATGTGACTTAATGGACTTTAAAGTTTAATTGGGCCTAATGGGCCAAAATTTATTTATGGGCTTATGGGGTAACTCCCGGATTGGACTTTGGTTTTCGGTTTGACCCGAGTTGACCAAAAGTCCACGCCTTAAGAAATCAATTAAAAGCCCATTGGACTTTAATTAAATTGACGTTGGACGTTAATCGGGTTTTGAAACCCGTTACGATTAAATTTGGAATTTAAGTCGTAAAAGTTCATTAATAAAGTGTAGTATTTAATTTGGAATTAAATAACGAATTAGAATTGAATGCATATTAAATTGGATTTAATGATGTAGTTTAATTTAATTCGAGAATTCATATTTTGAGTACTTATTCGCAAAGACGAGTTTAACTTGCACAAAATCAAATCGTTGTTTGAACATTGGATGGTCACTAATTATCAGATTAATTAATTTGATTAGATTGATTGATAACATGCTTGTGTGAATACATGGTTGTGATGAATGAATAATGTATATCAGATGGATATTAGTCGGGTGGTGCAATTTTGGAAATTGTTGTAATAAATTTGATTTATTAAATTGGACCTGCGTGTCCAGCCTTATTACCTCCATATTCTTTGTATTCTCTTCTCACCTATTCCCCTCAATGTAAATGAGGTTTCTTTAGAAGTGTAGTGTAACGGGTAGAAGTAATACAAGTGCTAGCTTGAGAGAGAAATTGAGAGATTTGATCTAGGATCGATGTGTAAAGTATCCATCCGCATATCATTATTATTTTACATACGCGCTTTATTATGTGTTTAGAATGCATGTTTAAGGGTGTATGATGATGAGACCTTAACATAGATAATAAATTGGTTGCCAATTTGCACGCGAAAAACCCTCAAATAATATCAAGCGTTTTTCCTTCCATTGAGTGATTCTTACTCAAGATCCGAGACTGGAATTGGGTTGTTGGCCAAAGTCAAGCCCTTTGTCCATCGAAGATGTGTTTGAATCACGAGAGTTTTGTTCCATATCGGTGTCTTGTCCAAGTTGTGGTTTGTTGGCCAAAGTCAAGACCACTTCTTGTCACTCGACATTGATTACGAAGCTTTCCATGGTCAATGGGTCGCGCTTGACTGAGATCACTAAGTTTGTTGTGCCAAAGCCAATGCTTAGTTGATTCAGAGGAAATAGGTTAGGTAATACATTGGATGTATTGGCATATATAAGATATATGTTACGGACTTGGATGTCTCCCTACCGGATCTAGGAATTGGATCAGATCCAATCGATCTTAGAGATCTACCTAGTTAATTATCATACAATTTGTTGGCCAAAGTCAAGATTGTGTGATATTTAACGGGATCCTAGCCCACTAGGAAACGCGGTTTCCCGAGTACTCGACAGAGGGTTAGAGGCTCGCCGAAAAATAGTGGGAGGCAAGAATTGAATTTGCAATATTCGTTCAATTACTCGCCATACGCGCTCAAAAAAATATCACTCGTCAAATAAATTAAAAGTATTAGTTGGACTAATATTTAAATTGTTGTTTTTAATAAATAGTTGGACTATATATTCCAACTATTCATTTATAGTTGATTTTATAATTGGATTATAGTAATCAATATAATTGAATTTAATCTAGTAAGTATAGTTGATTATATAGTTGGACTATAGTAATCATTATATTAAATAGTACCTAAATCGATGATTAAATAGTTGGACTATTAAAATCAAGATAAAATTGAAAGATTGTCATTTAAAACATAATTCTGGGGAAATTGTATTTAAATGGTTTAATTTTCAAATTGGGAATAAATTTCAGGATGGTCCTGGAAATATAATAAGTTATTTTATTTGATAAAATAATATATTAAGCCTAAGCCCGGAGTTAAGCAAACAGTAGAGCATAATCTTGGGAAGATTATGCGATGATAACCTTAATGCTTAATCCATTATACTTACCGCAGTAGACTCCTTAATTTCTGAATCAGAATTAAGGATTAGATCCTTAAAGTATGATGAAGCAATTGAAGGATCTTCATAAATCTATGTTTAGATTTTAGAAATACTAAATTGCAATTAATAATTCTTGGAGAATTAATGACTATTCTCAAGGAGATAAAGTCAAACTTTGCAATTAGGCAAGTAGCGCAAGGCGCACTTTACTTCAGTATTCTAGAAACCAAAGGCTTGGTCAAAGGCTTCTGAAATATTGAAAAGGGTAAAGGCAAAATCATTATAATCTTCTGGGAAGATAAATGACATATCCCAAAATGTATGCTAAATGTGGCAAACGGGATCGCGGAAGCGTGACTGCCGTTTGGACAAAGCAGACATGAAGGAATTGAAGACGAGCAAGGCTCTGACTTCAAATATGTTTGTCAACATTATGTTCACTACTAGTATTAAAATTGGATTTTAAATACTTAGTGTGGTACATAAATATATATTGAAGTTCAGAATCTTCTGTGAGCAGGATACTGACTTCAGTCGAGATAAAATCTACGGATAGGAAACGGGACAACTGTCGCTGTTTTATCCGCAGGTACCTAAGTTTAGGAACTACCTTCGGGTGTGTACCTAAATTTAGAAACTGTTATAATGTGACTAGTTTGACTAGATACATTATCTCTATATCAGTGTTTGACCCGCTGCGGGTGAACCTTTATATTCTAGAACACTAAAGTGTTTTATTATATAAAGTTGATATTGAGATATACACATTAGATGTGAATAACAGAATTTATATTTTGAATATAAATAAAATCTCAAGTATATATCATGACAAATAAATAGCTCAACTGATTTGATCAGATGAAACTAATTATGGCATTGTTTTCTGTGACACAATTAAACAAGACTCGTATATCCACACTTTTTAAGAGTGGATACTAGGACTAATTTGATTCCATTCAATAAAATCTACGAATCTAGTTTATTGGGCAAAGTGCCTATAACATCTTTACTTGGTAAAAGTGTAAATGCCACCTATCTGTTAGCCCTAGTTCATAGTGAAGCAAGTGGGCCCATGTCTAACTAGGCTAGATGTGAATATGAATATTTCATGACCTTACGGATGTGGCATCTCGTTGTGGTTACGTGTTTCTTTTGAAGAAAACAAATCGGAAACTTTTAAAGTTTCGACAAGAAATAAACAAACAGATCGGCTAAAGTATTAAACCGTCACGGTAAGACCGTAATGGAAAATACTTAAGCAATAAGTTTCACAAATACATGAAAGAGTATAGTATTCTTTCAATGAGAACTCCTCTCGGAACACGTCAAAGTGACGGTGTGTCCGAACAAGATAAACCGAATTATGTTAGACATGATTAAGGTTAATCATGAGTCACTCTGAGCTATCATTTCCTTCAACGGATAAGCTTTAAACAGTGCAAGAACTTATTTAGAATAAGGTTCCATTAAAATCTGTTTGACAGATTTCATATTAGATATAAACGGGAAAGAAATAGGGTTTCACACTCCTGATGATTTGGGAATGCTAGGCATATGTTTGGATGATACCAAACTAGAACCCAAATTGGATAAGTGCCAATTCTAGGATATCATAGGGATACCATAAGTATTGTACTTATACAACTCACAAGAGAACAATTAGATTGTTGCTCACCATGCGGTTTTTCCTGAGAGGAATACTGATATGCAGTGGTAAGTGGGAGGATAGTAAAACTCGATGAAAATCGGAGTAATATTATTCTGGGCACCGATTCCTTAATGGAACATAAATAGTTCATCAAGGATGAAACTATACCAATAATCTTCGAATACACAAGAACCGCGTAGGTCAGAGAGAGTCAGAAAACAACCTGGGGCATGGGTTTCTGATCTCACCTCGTAAAGATGTCTATCTTTTGAGGTATACGAACTGACTACGTACTAGGAAGTGATACAAGGTATCGACTCCATATTATGACAAAGTGTCATGAGTCCGAAATGGATTCCATGTATATCAACAAGTTTGGACACTAGTTGATGTACCGCAAGGCATTGTGTCTACTGGTACTTTATTAGTCTTCAAGGAAGACGTACATGGATGGCAACATACCAACGTACTAAGCTAGGCTTTTAATGGAAAGGTATTGTTATCAACATTGTGTTGATTACGATTCAACCTTTTACCTGTTGCCACGGTAAGTCCATTTGGATAATGCTTGCTAATGATGTATGTTTCATTTATGAAATATGACAGATGGAACGTCAAAATCGCTTTCCTCAAGAGGAAACCTTTTGGAGGATGTTTATAACATCTTGTCGGTTTCGTCGTACCAAAACTAGCAAACAAGGTTTGCAGGTTATTCGATCCATGTTTGGATTGAAGCAAGCATATGTTCTTGGAATTGTCGTTTTGATGTAATCATTATAGTCTATGATTTAATTCGAAACGCAAAGAATCTTGTGTATATAAGAAGGTTAATGGGAGCGCATTGACAGTGGCTGTCCTATATAATAATGATAATACGTCATTTCTTGGAAATGATATTCCCAAAATAACAATCGGTGAAAGCTTGGCTTTCGAGAAAATTCTTCGTAGAATTCTTGGGAGAAAACAACATTTATTCAAGGAATAAAGATCTACTGGGATAGATTAAGTTGTTAGAACTCTCCAAGAAATCGTACATTGAAAAATGTACTTGACCTGGTGTCTCATACGCTTTGAGCATATGGATTCACAAACAGGCCAATCCGAGTGATAGTCACTGGATTAAAGTTAAGAACATACTTAGTATCTTAGAGAACTAAGGATGTTGTCTTAATCTGTGGAGAAGGAGAACTT
Source organism: Zanthoxylum bungeanum (assembly GCA_019454045.1). Taxonomy (NCBI): domain Eukaryota; kingdom Viridiplantae; phylum Streptophyta; class Magnoliopsida; order Sapindales; family Rutaceae; genus Zanthoxylum; species Zanthoxylum bungeanum. The sequence continues at coordinate 88,728 of SKCR01010089.1, forward strand.
GAAGTGACTGGGATCACTGTAGCAAGTTTCCTAACCGATAAGACGACTAAAAGTCGCAAACGGTACTACAAAGTTTGAATAACGGTACAGTGAGCTGGAAATCTTCCAAGCAAGATACTGTTACCGAATAAACAACAAATGCAGGTTAATTGCTGCAGCTGAGGTAGCAATAGAAGCCTTCTGGGTCGATAAACAAATCTAATTAGATTAGATATAATTCTGTTAGCAGCTGAGCTAGGCGTCAGCACAGGCTAAAGAATTAATGGTCTCATCAACGATTCAAATATATACTTCGACTATTCATCTGATTCGTTCGGATCATACATCGTGGCGATGTGATGATCGTATAAATCGCATGGACTTAGAGAGTCCTACAATATGAAGTGCACTCGTTGAGCACTTGGGTAGCTGATGATATTTGATAATAAATAATATTTGATATTATAATTATTAATTAAAATAATTAAGTATTATTGGATAACATTAATTATTTACTTTGACCCATTTGGATGATTTTTATTAATCAAAATCACATATGGGCTTTATAATTTCATAAATATCTCTATCATTGAATGATATTTTGGTAATTATTAATACGTAATTATGTGTATTTGTCTTAATTTAATTGGATTAAATCAAAGTGGTAGACAATAAACTAATTCAATTGTTAAACTTTGTCTAAATTTAATTGGATTAAATTAAAGTAATAGACAAATTGTTGGGTTTCTATTAAGTCCCAATGGATCGATTTCAAGCAAGAAAAATATGTGTGAATACTCGTAAAAGTATGGCGGAAACATACTTACAACGATCGGCTTTTGCGACGCGAGGAACAAAAAAAAATCTTCAAGCTTTGGCTCCTTGAACTCTCGGCTTTGGGCTCCATTTTTGTCCTCCATTTTCGGCCATGGTGTCCTCCAAGCTCCAAGCTTTGGGTTGTGTATTCCATGCCCAATGGTGGGTTTCCCTATCACCATCATACGACTCCTAAAGCGTGCTAGCACCTCGGAAATTTTACCGCAAAATTCCATTTGCTTCTCCTTGTATTCTCGGCAATTGCAGAAAAAAATAGAAGAAGAAAAATTCCCATTGGGCATGAGAGTGGAAGAGAAGAATGAGAGAGTGAGATGTGTTAGGTGGTTAAAAATTGTAAAATTATTTTCCAAAAATCTAATACCAATTTTGATTTCAAAAAGTCCAAGCATTAAAGCCAACAACCACCTCCATCACTATTCACATCAAAAGTGACTAGACATCACATCACTCAAAGTGACAAGTGATTTTACGCTTGATGTGACTTGTGGGCCGTACTTGAATTCGAAATGCGAGTGCACCTGCAAACACTCCCGGGCTCGGTTCTCTAATTTCGAATTAACGAATTTTGCGTTGCGACGTAATTAAATAATTATGCATAGCAAAATTACTATTCACGTCGCTAACGAATTAATTCTAAATTAACTCGTTCGCCCGAATTAAAATCTAATTTTAATTTCGCGTCGAAATCCAATTTCGTATAATATATCGAATATATTATTTTATCGATTAATTCCAAATTAATCGTTCTCTCTCTTTAATTAATATTTTATCCTAGATAAAATATCTTCGTAATTAATCCCAAATTAATTCTCTCTCTTATAATTAATCCCAGATTAATAAAGTGCGAGTCATACGTCATCGGTGAATCTTCGGGAAGCGACCCATGAGATCCCCGGATATGTTGGTAGTAAATCCGGTCGTCGGACTATCCGAACACGTACGTACCTAGTACTACGTTTTTACCGATTTACAAGACATGGTTGGCTTCTAGCAAAGCACCGTGCCTACCCAATTCTCCAGAAATATTCTTACTGGAATATGTGATCTATATCATGCGTAGTATACGTAGTATTGCGTATTTCGATCCAGCATCGGATGTCACGTGCAAGGCCTGGGGCTGGAAATGTGTCTGCCCCGTACGAAGCACATATCAGATCTCTGGTAACTAGTCTCTATAATCGAATAAACATGACCTAGTCATAATATCCCGATAGCTGCAGCATATAAGAGAACCAGTTTCGTATCCTACATGATCATCATCTCCATTATGACTAGAGTGATACTTCCATCTCGACATCACACCCAATACACTACGATTCTCAATATACCCAGAAGAGGCGTACACATAACCTATTAAAGCCCTGGACGACCAAAGCCAAAGTATATTGATTGTCGCAAGTATTAGAGGTGCAAGTCTCATGTTAAGACCAAATACACCTACCCTGATTCGGACTTCCATAGACACATAGTCATACTACCAATGGAATTCCGATGGGTCTATCAAGAGCGAAGCTGTTTCCGTACCATCGGTAAACACAACCTCATATCACACTTGCATAAGTATCCAATACTTAAATACATGAGAATTATGCCGTTATTCTCCCACAACGCGCACAAGTGTAATACTAGTCTATTCCGCATTATCGATGTCCAATCTCGATAATACTACGACTAAGGATATTTAATGATTAAACCTTCGTGGATTGATACTGTCTCATATCATCTCAATCCGAAACTAATCATATGGACCTTCTATCATTTATACATCTTGGTAAACTAATTACAAATGATAAAAGAGCAATTTCCTTTGTCACATAGTTAATTTGTACAACAACACTATAATCTGTACAAATAGTGATGCTATGGGTCATAACTGTCCAACACATATGTGATTAATCAAACCTAATTATACATATTTGGACAAATTGGATTAAGCCCACTTAAAAGTTGATTATAACTTTTATTAATTAAAAATTACATAAGTTTTGATATAAAAGGCAAGCTTGAGCTTAAGAAAGTTAAGTTTGTGAAAGCTAAAACAAGCAAGATTTAGAAATATTAGCCTAAGTAAAATAAGTGTTTAGAGAAGCTTTGGAAGTTTTCCACAACATTTCAACAAGGAGAAATTAAGATTAGATCTTGGAATCAAGCTTGCTAGCATTGGAATCAAGATTGGCTATTGGAGTCAAGCTTGCTAACTTTGAAAGTTCTTTACAACATTTCAACAAGGAGAAGAAGATTGGATCTTGGAATCAAGCTTACTATGTGAGTTTGATCCTCTCTAAAGCTATGTTTTCATTAGTGAGTTATTTTCATTAATGAAATATATAATGATGTATTATGTATTTGATACATAATAACATAGCTTGATGTTGAAACTAGGCTAATGAATTGTGTATGGATGTTTTGGAAGCATAAACACAATATGCTTATGATTGAGTCAAAATGTTAATGTTGGACATGAAATTTTAAATTAGAGTTTCGAACTCTAGATGACATCTTGGAGCTATGACTACCATTTTAGAATCATTTAACCACCTTTGAGTGACTTAGAATTGTTCATGAGTCACTTTATTGTGGGATTCTATTTTGTTTTATGTTTTGATTCAAAAAGTACATATATGTATTTTGAATACATGCATGTTTGTTATAAATTATGTGTTGATGTTCGTTTTGATGTTAAAATTGGACTTTTAGGTGTATTGAAGAATTTGGAGAAAATTGAAAGTGTTTAAAATTGAATTAAAGGCGAAAATTCTCTCTGCCAATATTTTAAACAAATCAGCGTCGCGACACTGATCTTTCAGAGCTTCGGGCGTCACGACTCTCACTCTTGCGCTTCGCGACACTGCATTCGTAGATTGGGCGTTGCGGCTCCCAAGCCCGAGCGTCGCGACATGCCAACAACTACTACCCATGAGCATTGAAATTTCATTTTCCTGATTCTGGAGTTTCCGGACTTCGATTTGGTCCTTTTTTTTTCTTACGAGCTCTTAACAGAATATGGTATTCTATAAAATAATTTTTAAAAAATACATTTATCTTTGATATCCATAAGTATACCCACTTTCGCTGCAAGGGATACCAATCCGACCCTAAGGATCCCACATCCGCCCCAACAGAACACTTGTGCTTCAAATCTATATACTAAGGATAAAAAATGAAACAACATCACTTATGTGAATGTTGTTTTGACCTAAAAACCTAAAATCCCACAAAATATATTTGTTGGACTAACATTAATCAAGATTGTAGTGTTACACAAAATAGACGCAACTCCAATAGTGACCATCAAGTTGGTTCTTGAAGATCAAAGTTATACATATATATATACATATATATATTGATGGTGTTTTTTTTGTGACAAGTATTTTGAACAGTACGACAAGGGTAGAGATGAGGTTTTACTTATTTGGTAAGATCGGATGTTCAGAGGGTTTTGGGTTGTTCTTCAGCCAAGAAGGAGTCCGGACACAACTTCCCGGGTATAACCGACCAGAGCACATAGTATGGTACAGATTCAGAGACCGACCACATCACAGTAGAGATAGACCACAGTAGACCGGTGGCTCGGTTTGGGTTTATCTTATCTCGGGTCAGGAGAGGAGCAGTTTGGGAAGCTCGGCATATCACTTGACCGACCTCTTGAAGACCGACAGAAGATCAGAGTGGTTGTAGTTTCTTTCAACACGTGTCATGGTTAGAAGACTTCTTACAGGCTGTCATCATTATTGTTGCGTATGGCAGTGGAGAAAACAGAATAATGTGACAGACCGTCAGGCGGGAGGTTTACTTTCGGCGAGGGCAGACCTGAGGTAGAGAGCCCGTCAATTAGTCGGAGACCTCACAGGAAACGTCATAAAGTTGGAGGAACAATATTACACTTTCTTAGTATATAAATATAGGGTAATCTCATTTGTATATGTTGGGTTTTTCGAATAGAAAACTTGTAACGAACAAACACTACATGTAAAACTCTTTCAACTGCTCGGCCACATTCAAACCTCGCTCAGAACAGGTCGGTCGAGCTCGTTTTGGCAATAAAAACAAACCCCACCGTTTTGTGGCCGTGGATGTAGGCTGGATTCGCTCCGCCGAACTACGTTAAACTCTCTTGTCAATCTGTGTGTTTTTCTCACCTTTTACTAAATTTGCCTTTGGTCTCCCCATAACCAAACAAATTAAAGGTTAAAGGAGGATTGTCCCGGGAGCACTATCCCGATATTGCCCCTGAGAATATATATATATATATATATATATATATATACACACATATATATATAAGCTTAATTCGAAAATATAACAATAAAAAGTTCTAATTAGGTTTGACAATTGTCGGATATCTGACCATTTGTATTGAAATCTATATCTAATATTTAATACCTATTTTTAATATAAAAAATTTCACGATCAACATTCTTATTTGAAACTGAACAAAAAATCGAATATCTGATACCGTTCAAAATAATCAAAAATTTATAAAATATTAGAAATGTTGTAACAGGTATTAGATACTTGATAACTAATAACTGATATCCAAAATTTTAAAAAATTTAACTAATTAATTTATTATCTAAAAAATTATTAATTTTTTGCAATATATTATAGTATTTATTTAATTTTTTAGTTTGGATATCATAAACTTAGGGGTGGCAATTTGGGTCAGGATTCGTTTATTCGTTCGATTCGATTCGCTTTAAAGTGAATACGGATTTGAAAAAATGGATTCGTTTAATAAATGGGTCAATTCGATTCGATTCGTTTATTAAACGAATCGAATACGAATTTAAGCTCATGGATTCGTTTATTCGTTTAAGATTCGTTTTATTATTTTTATTTACTAGTTCTTGTTAATTTTCAATTAAGATTCGAGAAATTATAGTTAATTACCATAGAAAAAGTAATATTTTTCGATATTTGGTGAGGTATTTTTGATATATATATTAATTACATATTTCATATGTATATATTTATGAAGAATTAATGTAAATTAAGTGCGGTAAATTATTTTATTAAATAATATAATGACTAACGAATAAACGAATATTCGTATTCGATTCGTTTAATAAACTAATCGAATACGAATCCTGATATTATGATTTGTTTAATAAACGAATCGAATACGAATCCATCGCATATTGATTCGATTCGTTTAGGATTCGATACAAATTCGATTCGTTGATTCGTTTTGCCACCCCTACATAAACTTAATATTTTCAATTTGATAGTATCGGGTATATAAAGTAGAGGATGTGAGGTAGAGACTTGAAAAAGAATTACAACTTATACTATAGATTAAGAATTGGGCAAAATATTGGGAGCCAAATGTATTTATCGAAACATAATTAATACAATTTTAGTCGTGGGCATCAACTCTTTAGTCTCTAATAATATTCTTCTCAATTTGTTTTTTTTTTTATTATTATTATTATTATTATTTATATATATATATATATTTATTTTCTTCTGTGAAGTGTTGTTTTAAGCTAAGCCATTTTTCAAAGCTCAACAACAAAGTAATATTTTCCTCTCCTTGTTCAATCCTTATCCTAACAACAAAGAAGAAACGTTATGCAAGTTTTGGTGGGTCCCACTTATAACATGGAGGTATCCGCGTCTGCTTTATCGCCGGCCCGCGTCAGCGATCGGAGCACCAGCAGCGGTGTGTCTGCATCGGCGGCGGCGCAGGGTAATAACAAGGCTATGTCGTCCTCGTGTCTGTTCTTCAACGGATACGAAGACGAAAAGGAAAACGACGCCGTTGGAGATCCAAATAATACTTTTGGATCGGATGGTGACTCTTCTTCGGATAGTTCATCGATCGGGGTACCCGGAGATAGCGAAGAGGAAGAAGACGAAAACGACGTCGTTTCGTCAGCAAGAAACAAGTTCTCATCAATGGATTCATTAGAAGACTCGCTTCCCAACAAGTCAGTAAAATTATTTTCATTTTATATATATATATATTTATTTTCTTCTGTGAAGTGTTGTTTTAAGCTAAGACATTTTTCAAAGCTCAACAACAAAGTAATATTTTCCTCTCCTTGTTCAATCCTTATCCTAACAAAAAAGAAGAAACGTTATGCAAGTTTTGGTGGGTCCCACTTATAACATGGAGGTATCCGCGTCTGCTTTATCGCCGGCCCGCGTCAGCGATCGGAGCACCAGCAGCGGTGTGTCTGCATCGGCGGCGGCGCAGGGTAATAACAAGGCTATGTCGTCCTCGTGTCTGTTCTTCAACGGATACGAAGAAGAAAAGGAAAACGACGCCGTTGGAGATCCACATAATACTTTTGGATCGGATGGTGACTCTTCTTCGGATAGTTCATCGATCGGGGTACCCGGAGATAGCGAAGAGGAAGAAGACGAAAACGACGTCGTTTCGTCAGCAAGAAACAAGTTCTCATCAATGGATTCATTAGAAGACTCGCTTCCCAACAAGTCAGTAAAATTATTTTCATTTTATATATATATATATTTATTATATTTTAAATTCAAATAAATAAATAGAGAAATAAATAAAAACAGGAGAGGATTATCAAATCACTACAGCGGAAAATCGAAGTCATTTGGGAATCTAACAGAGATGTTGATGAGTAAGAGCACGGCGATTAAGGAATTGGAGAAGCAAGAAAATCCGTTCAATAAGAGGAGACGAGTGTTGATCGCCAACAAATGGTCAAGAAAATTCTTCTATTCTCAACACAACCCTAAATCCATGCCTCTACTCCCCATTCTTCCCGAAGATGAAGAAGAAGAAAAGAAGAAGAAGATCAACGGCAAGCTCAAGAACAATATCATGATGAACAGAACAAGCTTAAAATCAAGATGAGTTTCAAGTCTCATAGTTGCTTTTGTCTTGCAGATCTAGCTGAGGAAGATGAAGATGATGATGAAGATTAATAGCTACAATGTTAGGTTAATTTTTTTTTTTTTTTTTTTGGTTTAATTATAAATTTGTTATTGAATATAAATATAAATAAATAAGAGACAAAAGTACCTTTGTTGCCCATTAACCCAAATATCATCAGAAAGAGAGGGAAAATTTCTGTTTGTGGATCTTTTTTATATTTATTATGATAATGGTTATGGATAATTTAATATTCGTATTTATTTATTTGGATGGTTCTAATGAACTTGGCCAGAAAATGGAGTTTGGGGTCTCTTTAAAATTGTGTTGTAAAAGCTAATTTTGCTTTCTTTGTGATTTTTTGAAAGTGTAATTATTTTAACAGAAAATCGAAGTGATTTTTGGTTTTGGGTGTGTTGAAGTTGAAGAATGCTTTCCAACTGCCAATGATGGCTTATTATTAAATGAAGAAGCTTATCTTTACCATAATTCTAAATGGACATTTTTTAAGACATTCATTCTAAATAAAATATCATACAAAAATATCTCCTAAAAATTTCCTTTATCTTAATCTTATCTTTAGTTTGTTAGAAAGAGCAAATTTTCTTATTTATTTCATGTGGACAACCAGCTGTTCACAACACCAAAATACGACACCGTTTGGAATTTTGATTTGTCACATTTTATATCCACGTGGATTGCATGCAAGATTACCGCGTGTTTCAATTGCAGCAGATTATGTGCAGAGGGCTTATCTTCCCCTCCCTCTTACACATTTACCTTTTGTGTCTCCCCTAAAATTTCCTATTTACCCTCGTCCTTTCACCAAAATTCTATTTTCAATTTTCAAATAAACCATATATATCTAACTTTTTTATTTATTGATATATATATATATATATATATATATATATATATATATATATATATATATCTATAGTAATATTTATATTTATATATATTTTGATTAATTTAAAAAAAAAAAAGGGGTTTGGCTGCAGCAATTCGCCCCTATTTTTTTTTCTTTTAATTTTTTTTTAAATATATTTTATAATTTAATTGTTATAAAAATATTCTTAATATTTATTTGAAAATAGTACAAATAACAACATAAAAAGTTACACTTAAAAATATAAAAACATAAATTCTAATCTATGTTGCCTCCAAAGTCTCCTCCTGGCGCACTTGGTGATATACCCAATACTTCGTACCATAATTGATTACGAATCATATAACGAGTGGCCCATTCTTTAGCTTCATACGATGAATGTTCCCACCACCACATTGGGATGGGTGGTACAGGGTAATGAGGGTGTAAAAAAACTTGCACAAAGTGTCTGCCAACATGAGCAATAGCTGTTTCTTGACGCTCTTGCTCTGGAACTGCAGGGGACCTTAATGGCAAGTGAGTAAAACAACTCCAAACATTCTCAGCAAATGTATGCAGTACAATATTGTACCTCGAAGCGATGACAATTCCTAAACTCATTGAGTCCATCCAATGTACCTCTGGTGCCGGCGACTGGAAAAAATGCAGTAAGTGTAATAGATTGTCAGCCCATCCGTTTGATGGATAAAGTCGATCATATAAATCTTTATTTTGTTGAATCTCTTCAATAAGGTCGCATCGTACTTGACCCCAACCTTCTTCGCCATACCCGATTAGTGCAGCTATTGCTCTGAATCCACAATGACCATCAGCTTGAACGTCAATAGTGTGAGAAATATAACGTTGATATGCCACAGGTAATTTCTGAATATAAGTATCACAAATCGGTGGAAGTTGAGACTGGTCATGAGTTGATCGCCTCCCACGACCTCCTCTTCCTAGAGTCGGTACAGTTGGTTGAGTGACCCTAGATCCTGAAGTGGAAGCATATCCAAAAGAAGGTATGCGACGTTTGCTTTGCTCATCTCTGCCTGTAGGTCGACCTCTATGTTCAGTGTTGTACGAAGGGACTCGAACTGTGCTTTGAGATGGATCTGCCATATCGAGAAACTTGTCTATCATATGCTCTCGCATACATGGATCCATCTCATGTAATAATTCAACAACGTTTGATATCCTGTCAGGTCGTGCTGCATTATAATTGAACTGGTGTACGTGCATTGATAACCTTCTCCAATGTGCGTCAACACTTTCTATCGAAATTGGGATGGAAAGATGAAGACAATATGCAATATCGTGCATACATGGCAATCCATATATTCTTTTGAACGAGCAGTTGCACATGCCGGCTAGTTGGTGACATGTTTCATCAACACATTTCAGCTGATCATAAATAAACTCCATCGCCTCTAATGAAATCTGACACCTTATTTCATTAAAAATCTCCACACGCAAATGTGTATGTCGTGGAATATTCAGAGATTTCTCGAATGACTTTTGAATTTCCCCAAACTGATTTCTCAATATCTTGTGTTTTTTTTCAAAAGATAATTGTAGGGATGACATGGTATTTCCCAAATATAATTTCAGTCTCGAATGTGCAGACTCTGCCCTGTAATTTAAAAAATATTGTATTTTTCATTAGTGAAAATTACAATAATGATCAATAATTTAAATAGTAAAAAAAAAATATTGTACCTCTGACTTGAATTGCTTCCCAGGTGCATACATGTATCAATCTATGCTGAAACAAATCGGTCTCTGTAAGGGTGTAACCATGTCTCCCAAAGGTAATTTAGAGCACCATTGAATTGTCTAAACTCTTCGCGCATCACCTCCCATTTCTGTTGGTAAGACCATTGTGTTGATGAATTAATAAGGGAGCTTGCCGCCTTTCAAATTAGCAGAATTTTTAATCACTATCGCAATATTATTCTCTAGACCAACTCTTTTCACCCAATTTATCATATCTTCTCTACTTTCAAAGATCTATATAAAAAATAATGAAGATATATAAATAACAAATATATGTAATTTCTACACTTTAAAAATAAATAACGAATGTACATAATACAAATATAAAAATAACATGGTCTGTAGTAAATTCAGTTGTATAATCACGACTATTGCTGTAGATGCTTTCCCCACTTCGAACTTCATTCTCGCCTGACCAACTATCTGAAAATGAGTCAAGTTACAGTTATCCATAATGTTTCCCGAAGATGATAACTATATTATAAGAAGAGAGAATGATATGTTAAGGAGAAAAAGAGAATGAGATGAGAGAGACTCAAATGATATTACCTTCAAACTTACAAACTACCTCTTTATATAAGAAATAACACAATAAAACAAATAACTTTAAAAAAAGTAAAAGTAGATATGAATACTGATTTACGAAATTAAATAAGACAAACAACTTTTAATAAAAAAATATAAAATCAGAATCAAAATCAAAATCAACACATCTTTTAATAAAATAGATTTTTTAAAAAGTAAAAGAAGATATGGATACTGATTTACGAAATTAAATAAAACAAACAACTTTTAATAAAGAAAATAAAAATCAGAATCAGAATCAGAATCAGAATCACACATCTTTTAATAAAATAGATTTTTTAAAAAGTAAAAGAAGATATGGATACTGATTTACGACGAAATTAATAAGACAAACAACTTTTAATAAATAAAATATAAAATCAGAATCAGAATCAATACAACTTTTAATAAAATATTTTAAAAAAAAAGTAGATATGGATACTGATTTACGAAATTAAATAAGACAAAAAACTTTTAATAAATAAAATTTAAAATCAGAATCAGAATAAAATCAACACAACTTTTAATAAAATATTTTTTAAAAAAAAAAAGTAAAAGTAGATATGGATACTGATTTACGAAATTAAATAAGATAAAAAATTTAAAAAGAAAATATAAAATCAGAATCAGAATCAACACAACTTTTAATAAAATATTTTTTTTAAAAAGTAAAAGTAGATATGGATACTGATTTACGAAATTAAATAAGACAAACAACTTTTAATAAAAAAAAAATAAAATCGAAATCGAAATCAGAATCAAAATCAACACAACTTTAAATTAATATATATATATATATATATATATATATATATATATATATATATATATATATATATTTTTAAAAAAATTATTAAACTTTTTTTTTTCGAAATTAAAAAAATATATATAATAATTAAAAAAAAAAGGGAGGGGGGGGGACGATTGTTCCCCTCAAAAGGGGAACAATCGCCTGGACGATCATCGTCCAGGCCCCAAGGGGATGATCCCCCTTGGGGCCAATTTTTGGTATTTTTTTTTTTTTTAAAATTTTGAATATAATAAAAAAATTATATTGTTTAAAATATTTTTTTTATACATAAATAGTATTAATTAAATTAAAATGAATTAAAAAAATTAAACGAATAGATAAAAATATGTAATATTTATTAACAAAAAAAAAAAAATATAAAATAAAACAATAATTAACATTTTATTAATTATTAATAAAACATTTAAATTTATAATGTGTAAATTTAAAAAAAAAAAAAAAAAAAAGTCATTGTAAATATTGTTAAGGGGACAATCAATCCATACTTAATAGATTATGGATAAAATATTTTAATTGTGAGAAATATTAATGAGTGTCTTAATAATATTTATTAAAAATCTATTTTAGGAAAGTTCTGATGGAAAAAAAAAATTAATATTTTGATAATTTTTTTATTTCCCATAAAAATAATGTCAAAATTTTCCTAAAATGAATTCTTAATAAGTACCATGAGAATATTCGTTAGCATAACTATTTTATTAATTATTAGCAATAGATAATGGATATTATTTCTGAAACGTTATTAAGATTAGCAAAAGCATTTCTTGTTTAATGGTTAGGTTAACATAATATATATTATTGATTTTTTTTTTTTTTGAGAAGTTGGAAATTATATTTCCAAATCATCCGATGCTGGTTTAAATGGAGTATTCGTGAAGTTCTTATAAGAAATATATATCTATTGATATACTTTTGTGTATATTGCTTGCAGTTCATAAATGAAAGGAAAAGAAAGTGCGAATAGCATTTTTCTAAAATTTTTTAGCTCGTATTATTCCATTTTGCCTAAACTAAACCGGTTCGATTTTAAAGATATAAAAATATGAGAAAAATATCAATTAATGTTTGGAAAATTTCGAAAACTTTAAACAAATTTAAATTTATACCTAAAGATTCATCAAAGTTCATTTTTACATTTAAAATTTTAGTCAACATATTAATTTACACCTAAAAAATTTCAATTAATGTATATAAATTAGTTATTAGTACAACCAACTCTAAGTTCTTTTTTTCCGCTTGTTTCATATATGTTTTTGTTGTAATACAAATCTTATGGATATTTAGATCCATTCATATGTTGTGATAGATTTCCAACATTGTATGTTCATTTTTGTTTCTATTTTATAGGAATAAAGTTTTTTTTTCATTAACCAATAGAAGATCTGTGCGGAAAAAATGAAGGATCTATTTTTGAAAGTGAAGACTAAATTTTGGAACTCCTTCATAGGCTTATTTAATTTCCTGGTAACAGATTATATATTGGACTATTGTTAAAGTTTATATTAGGTATATTGCGTATTTTCTGTAACTTTTACGGATTTTGTATTCACCCGATATTAGCAGAAGTGAGAGATTCAAGTCCGTCCGTAAAATCCCCCAATTCCTTCATTAAATATCGATGTGAATACGGCATGGGGATGCGCAATATGCAGTTTTATATCGTCAATGAATGAATAATAAGAACATTAATAGTTAAGCATAAATAAAACCATAACGAGAGATGCCAGTACCATATAATTTTTTATTTTATTTTTTTTTGGAAATAATACTCTGCTTATCATGTATAAGTAGTTTGCAAAGAAGAATCAATCTTACAAGTTGCACGTCAACTGCCTCCCTTCTGCTTGAGAGTGATCTTATCCCCGAGACTAAGGGCAATCCCTTGGGTCTTGCTTCTTATTCTGATGTAGCCACTGAGCTTACCGTCTGTCTGCTTCTCAATGCTTATGTTTACCAAAGCATCCTCACCAAACACACTCTTGGCATACAAGTTTGCTGCCAGGAACCCGCAATCGCCATCTAGTGCAGACCTGCAATTGAAACCCAGCCCAAATATAATAAAAAAAAAAAAGTATTAGATAATTATAAAGAGAGGGCTATTCACATACATTAAAACCTGACTGTTCCAACAAAATTTCAAATACAGGCCGCCTAACTGTTTCTGTGTTGTGACTATGTATTACGAAGTTCTGCTAGTGCGGAACAGTCCTTGCGGATTTATGGTTCATTTGATATAAGGGTGGTAAAAAAGCCCGGGCCAGTCCGGGGTGAAAAAGCCCGAGCCGGGCTTCAAAATGGGGGCGCGGGCCCGACTCCACCAAAAAAACCGGGCTTAAAATAAATAATTTTATATTTATATTTATAAAAAATATATTTTTATAATTTTTTTTTATTTAAAAAATCGGTCACCGGCGGCCTAAATCCATATTGCCGGGCTCGGGCTTATCAAAGCCCAGCCCGTTGCCATGTATTTGACATGAGCTCCAAAACACCACACTAGCATAGAACTGACATTAATAAGCCTAAAGAATGTCTTGCAATCATTATAAACTGAAAATTGATGACTGTTTGCAATGCATATCATCCAAGAGGTTGTGGAAAAAAGATCAACTTACGGTGCGGTCAGGCACTTCATGTTGGTTGATTTGATGATGTGATCAAGGAATGTCTTCTCATCTTGGATTACCGTGTTAACAGCAACCTGCATTGCAGAACACAAATGAAAATTAAAGAAAGCAAGAAAATTAATTCAGAGTACAAGCAAGAAAAATAGATGGCATCATATTAAGAGATTATAAAATCCATTAGTGTGTGTGTTCTACAGTCACCCATGAAAGTTAAAAAGACCATGATAATATAGCTTGCTTGGGCAGTCAATCTTGGACTGAGCAAAAAAATTGAGTAAATTTGAACTCTCGTCGAGAGCCACTATCAGAAAAATCACCTTTACCATGCTATAGATCAGTAAATAAATATAAGATCTTCCATCCGATTAAAATCTAATGTAAACAGAAAAAAGATCCTAATAACAACTTTGTGAAAAGGGCAAGAAATTAGTCGCAGAGATACCTTGTTTTCCCACTCGAACTCAGCCCACATGGTTCTAAAAGCTGCATCTGTACAAACTGCAGGAGAGATATAGTCCATGATGTCAATGTGAATGTCATTGAGGACAACAACATTTCGCTCGAGCACATTTGAAGTCTCGTACACAATATTCCCAAATATGACTCCGGTCTCAGTTGAGGACACCTTGATGTTAGCCTTTATCTGCTTGCTTGATTCAGGAGCTAATGTGTAGTTCTGTGGACGTTCAACAAGTTTAAGATCACCCATGGTAGCCAACTCCAAGCACAAATTCTGGAGGGTTTCCTTGGTGCGGTTGATAACTGTAACATCAAGAACAATATCATAGTGGTGAACGGTAACATATGCTTCAGCATAAACAGGGTCACTAAACCCAGTTAGTTGAAGAATGCGGTTCAGCTTATTAGCATCATCTCCATCCTTGATGAACTCTCCAGTTGCACGTTTTAGATCATCTTGTACCTCATCTTCCAACTCCAGCTGACTCATACCCTAGAAGTTTACATTCATGATTTTCGATTAGCGATTACTACCATACATATAATCAACAACAAATACAAAGGAACATAAAAGAACAGAATTTTAGAAACCTAAAAAATTAACAGTAACTAACAGAGGCAAGGTTAGCTAAGCATATCGAAGTATCGAGATTATACTAAAACAGAACAAAATATGCAGATCGAGATCCCAATGTAAAACTTTATCAGCCAAATCATTTACATTCCCTTTTTTCTACTTTATTTCCTGTTTTCTACTATTCATTCATCCATTAAGAAACAGGCCAAGAAATAGATTTCTAAAAATCAAGATCAACTTGAATAAGAAACTCTAACCCTTCTTCCTTGTCATCCACACATTCAATAGCTATTACCTTCCTGCTCTTGAGGTGGTAGAAATCAATAAGGTCATCTGGCTGTGCATGAGAAATCTGAGCCTTCGCCTTTAATTCCTCGGATTCCCTCAACTGTTTCTCTGCAAGCATCTTCACAAAGCTCTGACGGCAAGACTGCAACCATATCTTCCTGACATCATCACCAGTGTTGCAAAGTAATTTTATGCACAAGACAATCCTATCATAAGAATCATTATCAATTGGGTGCGGCAGAACTGCAGATTGTCCTAATTGTAATATTGAGACCATGATCAATAATGCCTGACAAGATGCTTTATTCACTTCAATTTGAGATGACTGCACTTCCTGCAATCTCAGAACAAGCTTTGTCAGCGTGCAAGCCACAACTGCTCCAAGGAAAAATTCACCAGTGAGAAGAAGGGATCTTAAGTTTCCAGAAGTCAATGATCCCTGAACAATGGTAGGAGGAGAAAAGGCAGTTTCAGAGGCAGCACTCTGAGTAGCATAAGTTCCATCAGCAAGAACAGCTGGTCTCCTGGAAGAAACAGTAATTGAGTTGGCTTGCTGCTGAACTTTCTTAGATGAATCAGTTTCCTCCCCTTCTTCAGAGACAGAGAAAAATGGCAACTCTCCAAGACACTGCTTAATGGTAGCTATGCCATTCTCAACTTCGGAAAGGGACTGGCAATACTCTCCAATGATCCAAAGAGCACAAGAGCAAACTCGTGCAGCTCTGATCTGGTAGAAATTGTCCAATAACCTGGATATAATAGAGACCCTCAGTTTAGGATTCATTTCAATTATTTCTCGAACAAAAATAATCACATCGATAGCTGAGGCAACATTGCTGTCTCCCAAGAAATCCATCAGCAAATGGACCACTGTGCTTGCCACTTCTGGGAACTTAATGGCACAAGAATGTATGGCTTGAATAAGCATTTGCCTATACTCACCATTCTTCTCAAGCTCACCACCCTGAGTCTTGACAACTTCCTTCTTCAACATAAGAACTACCTCATTGATGTTCCTAGGAGTTATCAGCTCAAGCACAATATCAAGAGTCTTCCTTCGAATGTCAAGATTAGGGCTGTTAAGTGCCCTCAAAACATCCATGATCAGATCAATCATTATTTCTCTGTGTGAAGACTTGAGCTCATTCAGTCGATCAAGTACAATAAGCTTGACATTGTTGTCACTTTGTGATAATAGAAGCTGGCAGTAGGTGTTAGCAGCAGCTCTAATAGCAGTGGGCGCAGAAGACAAAGAGACAAGTGTCCCAGCACATTCATAAATAACTGCAGTTGAAGGGGCATTCAACAATGATATAATAATCTTGATATACTTCCCCTTCTCTCCCTTGTTTGTTCGGCAAACTTTCCGAATCAACTCCAGTACAACCATCTGAAGCAATTCACCCCATTCAGAAACCCTATCAACATGGGTCAACAGGTAATTAACTGCTCGATCTTGATCACAAGTAAAGAGCATAAGGAATGCATTCCGCTTAGCTGATGGATCTTGCTCTGTTGAGAGAACCTTTTCAATCATTTCAGGTGCATCCACCAGAAGCTGCTCACCCTGTGGAAGCTTATATATTGCCATTACAGCCAATATGGCATTCCTCCTAATATATGGGTGTCGATGTTGCAAATTTTGCAAAACTGAAGGAATCAACGGCTCAACTATTTCGGTCTCATTCAAGCGGCAGAGAAACCTCAAAGTAACCCCACGAATATATTCATTGGGGTGCTGAAGATTGTTCCTTAGATTTTGGCAAATCAAAATCATTTCAGGCAAGACTTTACCCTTAGCATCTGTCTTTTCAATGATCTCCAAATATAGAAGCAACAGTTTTTGTATTATATGGTCCTCAGAAGGCAAAACATATCTAACAATAGTGATAAACAGCTGAGGCAAGGTTTCACCATTCAACAAAAGCATAATTGCCTTCTTCATGGCATCAACCTTTGCAGGTACATCATTGCCTTCAAGAGCTTCCTTAATTTCATTAGCAATTGCTGGTGTCCCTTTGTCAAAGTGAATAAGCAGAGTGCAAGACTTCTCCATTTTTGCAGATTGCTTTTCTGTCACTTGAAGTTCATGTCAAAAGACCAAAACATAAAAAACATGATACAAAAAGTTCCATTCCAATATTATTCTAAAAAAAAAAAAGAATAATTCAAATAAGTAGTGAAGAACTCAATTAGAATCGGACATAATTAGCCTTAAATATTCATCACATATTATAGTAACTTCACAATCTATCTTCTGCATCAGTCTCATAATTAGAGTATGCCTGTGACTGAGAACATATGACCATCAAGCCTAACAAGGTATAAACAAATTAAATTATAAACATCAAACATCTCCTTATGGAGTCACTCATAAACTAATGCAAATTTAGAAAACAGATCTAACATAAAAATCTTTCTACCTCCCTCATGAAAACAGAAACGAAACAAATCGAATCCAGTCCGGATTGGCATAAAAAGGATAACAAGTTCACAAGTTACGAATGCATAAAAAGAAATGCATGCCTCAACAAGATCAGATCTAAAATTAACAATAAAATCATATTCAACAATTTTGGCTAAGTAAAAGCATAAGAGAAAAACAGCAATTAGCTACATCTAGATCTCACAGTTTCTCCAGTATTATCAAACGCTATAACTAATTTCATTCGATTCACATCATGAATCCAAAATCTAAACGCAGTATCAAACAATTTCAGTTTCAAAGTGAAGCAATCAATTAAAGCGATTAGAAAATGTAAGAACACATCAACGTAATATTAACTAGTGTGTGATACGAAAAAAAGAAAACTCTACTGATCGCCTAAATCGAGCGAGAAAATCAACAAATGTCGTGTTTGGCTACCGAGAAAATGAATCAATTAAGCGGCGAGATCTAATTAACGAGATCGGAGAAACGAACCTTAAGCGAGATGAAAGCCTTGTGTTAAGTGAAATTGATGATATGGATGTTAGATTTTAAACGCCCATTTGGTGTTTAATTATTTGAAATATTGAGTGAGTGAGTATCGTCGCAGATCTGAACGTTTGGTCTCGGTTTATATTATCAGAGGATCCAACAGGCGATGGAAGCATTAATATAAAACATATTAATATATTAACTCTAATAGTTCGGTTTAAGGTTGAAATTATTTTTTTGACATAAAATAATTTAAATTGATATAAAATAATAAAAAATTAACGATTTATTAAAATATATATTGATAATTTATTTATTATTTTGAAGAAAAAGAAAGCTTGTGTTTAATTACCATGTCTACGTACTCACTTGGGGTGTTGAGGAATCAAAGTTCAAGTAATTCTGTTAGATTTTATTTTTAATAATTTACCTAATTTATATTTTATTCATCCTCATTCGGGGAAGGCAATCTGAATCTTGAGCCTTCAATATTAGTTATGTCTGTTTATCACAAAAATTGTTAAAAGTTTTCAGTTGATTTTCTTGTTCATGATGTCCACCTTATACCAATCGTCAAGACACGTTTGATCTTCTAAAGTCTCCAGTTTCAACCTGGATATTCTGCCGCCTATACTAAATGTCTGCTCTATAAATACAGTTGAAACCGGTGTAGCTAATACATCCCTTGCAATCACGGATCGGACTATAAACAATCCTTGATGTTTTTGACACATTCACATAATGGTTCTTTACTCCCAAGTATAAGAGTGTCGAAGTAATAAAATAACCTGGTAAGTCCGGAGTCGATCTACATGAAATAGATTTAGTAAAATAAAATAATAATCGAGTAAAAATAAAACGACTTGATTGAAGTGATGGACAATTTTTAAATTGAGATGCAACAACAAATTAAAATGATAGGGGCTAGATAATCCACTTTTAATATTTCAAATATAGAGAAGTTTTTTTTTATAATATATAAATTATCATTATTACCCAATTAACTTACTTCAGGAATTAATTATGTCAAAACATATAAAACCTACCATATAGGTTGTCTATAACAAGTCTAGTTAGGTACTCAAGTTTCACCATTTACCCAAGCAGAATGGAATTAGCTACTCATAATTTGAATAAAAACACACATAATTTTATTATTGAAAAAAATTAAAACAAAGCTTGGAAAATAAAACACACAAGAGCTAAAACTCCACAAATTCACAGAGAGAAGTATGTAGCGGGCTGAAGAAAATGAGGTGTTGAACACATCTATTTATAGTAGAGGGCTTACCACATCTACCTATCCAATTTGCAAATCTTTTTTTTTTTTGCCTTTTTTTATTATATTTTTTTCAAAGGTTTCCATCCATCGAAAGGTGACAATAACATTTTTCTTTTTTCTTTTTAATTAATATATTAATATATTATAATATATATATATATATATATATATATATATATATATATATATCTATAAAATCTTGGTAGGATATCCAATATAATATATATAATATTATATATATAAAATCTTGGTCGGTCCTCCAAAATATAAATATAAATATATATTATAATAATAATAATAATACATGTGCGGTTAAATACATTATAAGCTTATTTTGTTGTTAATCTAAACATGGTGAATATTTTCCAAGTCCGATTTAAATTTAGCTGTCACGCTCTCTTGGGTTTCTGGGTCTTGGAATTCAGATTTCATATCAATTTTCTTGTTGAGCGTCCGAGACAGTATTTTACCTATACAATAAATAAAAATCATAATAAAATATATAAAACATAAATATAATTATTATTTTACTAATGTGCTAAATTATGAAGATTAATGAAATTATAAGTGTAAAATGATTAATTTTCTTTTTAATAAATGTACATTTTTTAGTGTTCATCACACCCCCACTAGTTTATTACTAGTCCATAGTAATTTAAGCGAAAACTTAAAAAATAATTCTTACCTAAGTTAGTAATTATTTTTTAAATGATCAAATAAGCAAATTTTACTGTACCGTTTACCCTTCTTCCATACACACATAAGATAAAATATCAATCAATTCATTATGCTCACAATATTCATAGGTCTTGTTGAAGAGATAGTAATATTTTTGTCATAAAGTTATTTCAAAATTACACCTTTTGACAATGACAATTTATTTATATAGAAAAAATAATTTTTTTTATAATACATCTTTAACTCTTGTAACGAGCTTTTGATCAATGATTCTCAAACAAGTTGACTTTAGGACATTAGGTGTTAAGACACTCCTACAGACTTAATTGCTCGGATCTCAGATATAAAAAAAGTGTTTGATTTCCTTAAGCTTTCTCTATAACCCATGTAACGAGCTTTGGGCCAGTGACTCCCAGACCAACTAGCCTTAGGGAACTAAGTTAGTAAGTGTTAAAATATCCATACGGACTTAATTACTCGAGTTAGAGAGGCTACGAAATTGAATTTATTCACATTTTTTTTTTCTTTTTTTCCTCTCAAACTCTATCGTTTTACGCAAATAATCAATGTTTGCAGAGACAAGATGTCCAGTTACTAAGTAAAAGCTTGATTATTTTTATTAGTATTATTTTTGTAACCAACTCAAGCTCTATCGTTTTACGCTCACAATCAATGCTTATTGAGGAAAGAGGTCCGGTTACTAAGTAAAAATTTGGTTAGTTTTTTTTTTTTGAAATAAAAACACAAACTCTATTGCTTTCAGGTGCTGCCTCCATCAAACAAGAGAACTGAATATTATAAAATTTTCACTTGCAACCCACGATCATATGTTACCATGTATGTTGATAATATCAGTCAAACTTAATCAATATTATGGAGAATTCACAAATTTGAATGATTCAAAAAGAAATAAACAAAAACAACTTATTACGAAACACATTGAGATGCGTCTCAGGAGCGAAAACTCCTTACACTGCCATCTCTGAGCAACAATTCCACTTGGTTAGTCAAAAAATTATTATTGGTTTGTGTGTGATTTTTTTTAAACAAAAAAGAAAATCAACACAAAAATATTTTTTTTACACACAAAACAAAAACAACATAAAAATATTTTTTTTAAAAAAATAACTCAAAAATAAAAATATTTTTTTTACACAAAGGAAAATATAAAAATGAAAATATCTAGTCAACTATCTCCTCCCCAACCAAATTGAGACATTGTACACAATGTCTGAATAAGAAGAAGTAGAGTTTCGAAGACATCATTTGGTTAGTGTGGAAAAGATAATTGAATCAACAACACTACTATTTAACCCAAAAAAGTTACATATTAAGATTCAAGTCCACTCTACGCTTCTTGTCA
>SKCR01010090.1:0-145116 GCA_019454045.1 Zanthoxylum bungeanum
CCTTAAGAATAATACTAAGAAGATTGTATCTTGTTTGTTATTTATTATTCAGTAATTAATTTCCGCTTTCGCACTTTCTTTTCTTTACTTTTCAGTTTTTACTTTCCGCAATTTACTTTTACGCACAGTACTTTTCTTTCTTTAATTTTCAATTTTTACTTTTCAGTAATGATGAGGTAACTCCCCTTTGCTGGGGTAAAAGGTAAAACTTTTATGACTAATATTTAGATTAATCTCCCTTAATTATAAATATAAACTAGTTAAAACCTGACTTAATGAGGATACCGCCATATTGGTCGGTTGGTAATTATTTAAATTGGTTTTAACCTGACTAAACTGGATACCGCCTGATTGGTCGGTTGGTAATTATTATTAATTTGACTTAATCTGATATCCGCCTATATGGCTGGTTGGTAATTATCATGCAAAGTTAATATATTATATTAAGGGAGATATCTAAAATAGAAGTAATAAAAGCAGATCCTTTTACCTCAGCATTTTCTTTTATTGTACTTTTACTTTATTTACTTTTCAGCATTTAATTTTCAGTATTAATTTCAGCATTTACTTTCAGCATTTTATTTTCAGCAATTTACTTTCAGTATTTAATTTTTAGTATTTTACTTTATGTCTTTTATTTTATTTAAGTTTTTACTACTTGTAAATATGTGTCGTAACTAAGCCAGTTATTTGGGGGTTGTGATGAAATCCAATATCACACCGGTTTATAAGGGGTTAAATTATAGTTTGGGTTATATAAATGTTTATTTATTGAGTCTTAAACCTAATGCTTTTTATTAACTGGCCATTAATAAATTGAACTGGTAAATCTAAAATGAACTAGACATAGGGATTTTAGGTTTAAGACCTTAGACTTAAATATTAGTAATAAAAATTTTACCTTTTACCCCAACAAAGGGGAGTTACCTCCTCATTACTGAAAACCTGACTTAACAGCTGGATACCGCCTATTTGGCTGGTTGTGAACCTTTTATTGTAATTTTACTTAATATTTTTATACTACTTGAACGATACGTGCGCTTGCGTTATACGTGTGTGTTTACGCCGGTCAATTCCCAATTTGAAAAGTAAAGCCGTTTTAAAGACATTTTCACCCAGGATTATGTTCCAAACGCTAATCTTTCAGTTATCTTGATTTCAATAGTCCAACTATCCAATCAACGATTTTGGGTACAATCGAATATAATGATTACTATAGTCTAACTATATAATCAAGTATAAATTGATTTGTTAAATTCAAATATATGATTACTATAATCTAATTATATAATCAACTATAATTTGAAGTACTTTGAATACAGTCCAACTGTTTAAGGTAAAACAATATTTAAATATTAATGACGAAAAATTGAAATGAGAGCGTATTGGCAAGTCTCTAGACAAAATTACAAATTTAATACTTGTCTCCCACTATTTTTCGGCGAGCCTCTAACCCTCTGTTGAGTACTCGGGAAACCTTGTTTCCTAGTGGGCTAGGATCCCGTTAAATAACACACAACCATGACAACAAGCTGTATGATATTTAACTAGGTAAATCTCTAAGATCAATTGGATCTCATCCAATTCCTAAAACCAGTAGGTGGACATCCAAGTCCGAAACATATATCTAATATATGCCAATAATCTGATATATTCCCTAACCTTTTCCTCTGAATCAATTAAGCATTGGTTTTGGCACAACAAACTTAAAGATTCCAGTTAAGCGGGACCCATTGATCTTAGAAAGCTTCGTAATCGATGTCGATGGACAAGAAGTGATCTTGACTTTGGCCAACAAATCACAACTTGGACAAAATATGTGATATGGAACAAAGCCTTCATGATTCAAACACATCCGCGATGGACAAAGGTCTTGACTTTGGCCAAAAAAACCAGTGCCAATCTTGGATCTTGAGAATGAATCATTCAATGGAAGGAAAAACGCTTAATATATGTTGAGGGTTTTTCGCGTAATTGGCAACCAATCAATTATCTTTGATTAGGTCTCATCATACACCCTTAAGCATGCATTCTAAAAGCAAAATAAGGCACGATAAATAAATTAATAATGATATATGGATGGGTATTTAAAACATTTTGTTCCTAGAACAAATCTCTCCATTTCCTCTCTCCCGCTAGCAGAAATCTTACTTCTACCCTATTACATAACACTTCTAAAGAAACCTCATTTACATTTAGGGGAATATGTGAGAAGAGAAATACAAAGAGTCAAGAGGTAATAGGCTAGACACACAGGTCCAATTTAATAAATTCTAAATTTATTACAACAATTTCCAAAATGCACTCACCCATCTAATATCCATCCGATATACATATACATACATCACATCCATGTATTCACACAAAGCATGTTATCAATCAATCTAATCCAATTAATTAATCTGAAATTAATGACCATACAATGTTCAAACAACGATTTGATTTGCGCGAGTCCAACTCGTTTTAAGAATAAGTACTCAAAGTATGAATTTTTGAATTATATCAAACTACAATATTAAATCCTTCGTATTCAATACTAATTCTTTATTTAATTCTAAATTAAATAATTACACTTTATTAATTAGCCTTTGCGACTTAGATTCTAAATCTAATCTTTACGGGTCTCAAAGCCCAATTAACATCCAATGTCAATTTAATTAAAGTCCAATGGGCTTTCAATTAATTTATAAGGCATGGACTTGGCAACCAAAGCCCAATAAGGAATCACCCTTTCCCAAAAATCAATTTTAGGCCCATTTAATCAATTAGGCCTAATTGGACTTTATGGAAATGGTTTTAGGCCCAATTGGATCCAACCAATTAACCTAAACCAAACGTGGCCCAACCAAGCCTATTAAGCCCAAATACAACTTTATTAGCCCAATCCAAATTTAGCCAACTAATTAAATTCCAATATTCCAAATATCTAATTCAATTACCTAAAGTGATTTAGCCATAATTAATTAGTCAAATTAACATTCCCAAATATCAATTTACATAATTAATCATGCTAATCATCATCAACACATGTCCCACATTATTGAATCAAAAAATCATCTCATTTCATGCTTTGATGTCACGGCAATTAGGGTTTATAAATTGATTTCGATTTCAATCCAATTAAATCATTAATCAATTTATCCCAAGTCTTTAAACTCATCCAATGATCAAAAGACAAAATTACCATGACTTTAGGGCATATACACACATTTGGCCAAGCCAAATTTTTGGGGAAAAAATAATCCAATTCAATTTTCATCAAATTGATCATCCATAACTCTAAGTTATCATCATTCAAGCATACTCAATCAATCAATTTTATCAAATCATGCTCAAATCAATTTTACCCAAATTTTAGCATAAGAACCCTAAATCCAATTCATGCTTAATAATGGCTCTGATACCATTGTTGGGTTTTATAGGTCAAACCAAGACTATTAAGCAATGAAATGTGCGAACATCAAAGTAGCGGAAACACTCACTTTGATCGGCTTTTGCGATACGAAGACAATAAAAAATTTCTGCTCCAAGCTTTTCATCTTTGTATTTCGGTCAACCCCTTGGTGTGTGGATATTCAAGCTCCAAGCTTTGTGAATGATTCCATGCTCAAAGTTTTGTTTCCCTATCACCTTTGAATGACTCCTTTAAGTGCTAGCTTTGGAAATTTTTCCACAAAATTTCCTTATTCTTCCTTGTTGTTCTCGGCAAAGGAGAATCAAAAGAGAGAAAAATGGCTCAAAAGCCGTGAGTTGGAGGGAGAGAGAAAGAGGTGATGAAGCTGTGTGTGTTATGTAATCTAATTCCCAAAAATGAAAGTCATATACCAAATGTAATAAAAAACGATATATGTCTTTCAATCCATCACACTTATGTGTTTGACACACAATCACCTACCAACAACTTCCATCACATTAAAGTGATAAAGTTGACTAGTGATGTGACACTTGATGTGACTTGTGGGCCTCACTTGACTCAAAATGCGAGTGGGCCCGCAACACATCCCGGGCTCGGGTTCGCTAATTCTGAATTAACGAATTTTTCTGTTGCGACGTAATTAAATCAAATTTAATTAAATAATTATGCCTAGCATAATTACTATTCACGTCGCTTGCGAATTAATTCTAAATTAATTCGTTTGCCCGAATTAAAATCCAATTTTAATTCCCCGTCGAAATCTAATTTCGTATAATATATCTAATATATTATTTTATCAATTAATTCCAAATTAATCGTTCTCTCTTTAAATAGTATTTTATCACAGATAAAACATCTCCGCAATTAATCCTAGATTAATTTTCTCTCTCTAATAATTAATCATAGATTAATTATATCCGAGTCATACGTCATCGGTGAATCTTCGGGAAGCGACCCATGAGATCCCCAGTATGTGGCAGTAAATCAGGTCGTCGGACTATCCAAACACGTACGTACCTAGTACTACATTTTTACCAATTTACAAGACATGGTTGGCTTCTAGCAAAGCACCGTGCCTATCCAATTCCCCAGAAATATTCTTAAAGGAATATATAATCTGTATCAGGCGTAGTATACACAGTATTGCGTATTGCGATCCAGTATCGGATGTCACGTGCTAGGCCTGGGGCTGGAATTGTGTCTGCCCCGTACAAAGCACATATCGGATCTCTGGTAACTAGTCTCTATAATCGGATAAACATGACCTAGTCATATTATCCCGATAGGTGTAGCATACAAGAGTACTGTAGGCATTGCATGTTTTACACATTAGCCCAATGATGAGTCTCGTATGGAGGCAACTACCTCTTTAGTCATGAAAGTCGCGGGAAACGGACGTTGGAAGGGTAAAGTTGGAAAATGGAATTTTCGTTGGATTTAACCTCGTTGTTTGGCTTCGAGTTGCTTGTTGGACCTCTGTTTTAAAACACACCAAACCCATTAAAACACATCTCACAAATTAAATAATTAAAACATTTAAAATACATGTCACAAACTAAATAAATCCAATTAAATTAATAAAAAACACATGTCACAAATTAAAATTCATTTCCAAAATTAAAATATTCAAATTAAATTCCATAAATAACATTCCTAATTAAAATAAATCATATTCCTAATTTAATTAAATCACCTACCAATTTAAATAAATCATATCCTTAATTAAAAAGAACAAATCAAATCAATTCCCCTAATTAAAAGATTTCCTTATCACATACTAAATTAAAAGATATCCCCAATTAATACACAAATCTTATTCCTTCTCCAACAAGGTAAAACCCATCCCATTTGCCTATAAAAAGAACCATTCACCCATCTTTCCAAACCCTGGCTGGCTGGCTGGCCCATTCCCTAAATTAAAAAAACCTCACGTCTTGCCTCACGTCTCCAACTCCCTTGCCATTGCTCGCCCATCTGCCTCACAAAACACGTGAACCCCATTTCAACAAATCGCCCAATCCATCATCAGCGCATTAACCTTCATCTCTTACCCACACTTTGCACTCACGCCACCCACCCACTTCGCACCCACGTTGCAACCTAGTTGCAGCCTTCAAACACCTGAAGCCCATCCACGCACAAAACCGCATCAACACCTGCCCTTCGCCAATACAACCTTCACGCCCAGCAAGCCCTACGCACATTCGCCAAATTCAACAGCACCATACTACCTTCACGCACCTGCCACCAAGCTGCACACAGCCCACTGTCCAGCCCCAAAAAACTACCCAAAACAGCCCCGCATTAAACCAAAACAGTGACCAGAAAATACACTTAAAAATCAACGAAACGGAGTGAAAATAGCAACCCGAACAGTGAAACAACGAGGAAATACGTTGGATTAGTAAACCAGAAAAGTTGCGAAGCAACAACCCTTCCAACGGGCGTGTAACGCTCTTTATTGAGACGACAAAAGAGGTTAGACCTGAGGGCACCATTTTTACTTATATTCTTTATTTTTGTTTTATTTATTTTGATATATAATTGCATGAGAGTCGTTTGAGGCATGATGTGATTGTTGGATGAGTGGGATATGTGTTCCATTTTGTGGTTTATCGGATGGAAACCCGGACGTAAATTCCATAGCCGATTCCGAATAGACGGTAGTATGGTCTGCACTCGGGATACAATGCCACGTACCACTTAAGATACACGTATCTCGTCTCATCCAAATTTGTATTTGAGCATGCTATAGTCTTTAGGTTATTTGTTTATTATTTAAAGCATGGTTTAATTTAGTTTGTTATTTATTTGTTAAAGCATGTTTAGGTTGTTCATTATGCATGTTCTTAGTTTATGATGCGTTTGGGTAATGATTTATACATGTTGATTTAATGGTTCAATATACTTGTTGTGTTACATTGCGTGGAATTATTCATGTTAGATCTAAGTACCATTGAGCATGATTATTGAATAGACTTGGTTAGTTCATTGCACAAATTATATCATCACAAGTGACATAAGTAAGGGACCATTCCGAACCCAACGGTTTGAGGTCTTCCCTTGCGAGGGGTGAGTGCGGTATTAAATCTTTGTCCCGGTTCACACCGGGTGGCGACTCCATGTTATTTCATACTTCCCAACTAGGCCGCGAGCCTAGAACAGCGTCGCCCAGGTTCTGTTGTCTACAGTCTGGCGACTCCACTGGGGATATTTTGAATCGGCCCCGAAATCATGTCTTGTGATGTTTATGATTTGTACTTTAGTTAATCGTTTCTATAGTGAGTTGAAAGTGGTGTAATCAAAGGCATTGTTAAGGCTAGGTACGGTTCGATGTCTTCCTTCCTCACTACCTTTTTATAAGGAAAAGCTGTGAAGACACCGAGATAATCATTACTTGTAGCTCGTTGTGACAAACTAGTTTGGAGGACTCGTTGTTTATTCCTGACACCAAGCGATAAGAGCCTAAGGGGCTTGGGTACTTAAGAGAGCCTCGCTCCACCCTCCATCTGGGGAATCTACAACGGGAAATCCATTCGACAGTTAGTCACACACCATAACTTGTTGGCACGTACCGTAAGGTATAAAAAAGGTGCACTCACTTGGTCGCTTGAACCCTTGAGTGGGGAGTCCTAGTTGTGGGTAATCCTTCGTCAAACGAGAGCCTTTGTCCACACTCATGTAAACCCACATGTGAACCATATTTGTATGACCTATAGGGGCCACCCTTTATGCTTTTGATAACCCCATGCATATTGTGCCTCATACATCACATGCATCTCATGCATACATGCATCATGTTAACCCTTGTATCTTAAAAGCCATCATAGATATCCGTTGGGTTAGGGATAAAAGAAGACTTGTCAAAGAAGAGTTTAGCAAACATGGATATCGTGGAAAAGGAAACCGAGGAACAGAGAACTTTACTGCAATGATAGAAAGACCATTGGGGGGCCTTTAAAAAAAAGAAAAAAAATTGTTGTTTGTTTTTAGTCTTTGGTAATTAGACATAAGTCCGATGATGAAATTGATTGCTTTAAGGTGAAACCTTAGAAACGATAAACTCTTGATGTACTTTTATCTGATACTTTGAGTGATTGATCTATGATAGACTCGTAAGCACTTCACTATAGGTTCTTAGCGATGAAAACCTGAGTAGTTGGCAAGGTGACTAGTTGAAGAAATTGTAGGTCGGTGAATGACCGTTTGCTTAGATGTCTATCTTGATTTGCTTATGTTATGATGTGTGGTATGGTTGAAAATGAAAGAAAAGTCTCTAAAGAAGAATTAAATAAACCACCTATAACCAATAAGCGTGAAGCTACCCATGGGCGAGTATTAGGACCACCATGAGGAGAAATGCTACCTTAAAGGGTAGGTGTGTTGAAAAAAAGAAAAAAAGAAAAAAGAAAAAAGAAAAAAGAAAAAAAGAAAAAAGAAAAAAGAAAAAAGAAGTTCAAAATGAAAAGAAAAAAAGAAAGAGATAAAAGAGAAAGAAAACCATACCACATTGAGCACAAAAAAAGCAATTGCAGGCATAATTGAGACATCTAGGTTGGTTTGACCCATCGATCCCGATTATTGACGAAATCATTGAGTTCGCTTACCTGGGGATGAATCTGCGAAGGAACCTTTGCACACACACACTTTGAGTCTGGCATAGATCATTTATTCAAAGACTTGGATTTTAGTTGCATTGAGTGTTTTGAAGGTTCTCTGGTTTCATTACTGAGCATTCTTTGAGGACAATGATATGTATAACTATTGGGACTATTCCGTAGAATGTGATATATCATGATGATATGGAAGGCCCCACCATGTGGTTCATCTTGATCAAGTACAAAACAGCAGAGAGCAGAAAGCTAAATTAAGACTGGGGGCGACCAGTCTACTACATCGTGAATCAGAGACATAACAAGATATTGGGTCATGAGACTAGAGAGAAGGCCGAGCAATCACCTGGAGAACTGGCGGAAAACCTAACCCAGCGGGATAGGAAAATCTTTCATGCATGCATGCATCACGTAACATATTTTGCATTCTTTTTTGTGTTTGTTTTGTTTTTCACAGGTTTCAAAGAAGAAAAAGAGAAAGCGGAAAGACAAGCCAACCAGAATCAGCAACATACGAGTAGTAGTTTTGGGGATGAGTCCCAGGGCTGAGGCCCATATCAGTATCAGCATGGGGGCGAGGCCCACATCAGTATCCGTTTGGGGCGAGCCCATATCAGTATCAGCATGGGGCGAGGCCCACATTAGAGTCAGCATGAGGGCAAGGCCCATATCAGTATTCGTTTGGGGATGAGTCCCGGGTTGAGGCCCACATCAATATCCGTTTGGGGCGAGGCCCACATCAGTTTGGGGCGAGGCCCACGTCAGTATCAGTTTTGGGGCAAAGCCCACATCAGTGTCAACTCAAGGCTGAGGCCCACATCATCCGAATTTTGGAATGAATCCAGGGAATGAATCCCAGGGCTGAGGCCCACATCGTCAGATTTTGGAATGAATCCCAGGGCTAAGGCCCACATCGTCAGATTTTGGAATGAATCCCAGGGCTGAGGCCTACATCGTCAGAATTTGGAATGGATCCAGGGAATGAATCCTAGGGCCGAGGCCCACGTCGTCAGAATTTGGAATGAATCCAGGGAATGAATCATAGGGCTGAGGCCCACGTCTTCAGAATTTGGAATGAATCCCAGGGCCTAGGCCCACGTCTTCAGAATTTGGAATGAATCCTAGGGCCGAGGCCCACGTCGTCAGAATTTGGAATTTATCCGGGAATGGATCCCAGGGTCGAGGCCCATTTTGTCAGCAGTTTCGGGAATGAGTCCCAGGGTTGAGGCCCACATCAGACATCAGCATCAGTCTGGGGCGAGGCCTATATTAGCATCAGTATCAATCTTGCCGGGTATGGCACTTTGGGGGCGAGGCCCACATTAGTTCAGTATCAGTCTTACCGGGGTATGACACTCTGGGGGCGAGGCCCACATCATTATCAGCATCAGTTTTGCCGAGTATGGCACTCCGGGTATGGAGACATCAGTATCAGTTTTTTCCAGGTACGACACTCTCGAGAATGGAGATATAGTCCAGGAATGGACAGCTCGAGAATGAGCACGCCGAGAATGGCACGCCGGGAATGGCACTCCGAGAATGGAGATATAGTCCGGGAATGGACAGCTAGAGAATGAGCACGCCGAGAATGGCACGCCGGGAATGGCACTCCGAGAATGCAGATATAGTCCGGGAATGGACTGTTCGAGAATGAGCACGCCGAGAATGGCACGCCGGGAATGGCACTCCGAGAATGGAGATATAGTCCGGGAATGGACAGCTCGAGAATGAGCACGCCGAGAATGGCACGCCGGGAATGGCACTCCGAGAATGAAGATATAGTCCGGGAATGGACAGCTCAAGAATGAGCACGCCGAGAATGGCACTCCGAGAATGGCACTCCGAGAATGGAGATACGGTTCGGGAATGGACCACATCACATCAACGGTTCGGGAATAGACCACATCGTATCACAGGTGGTTCGGGAACAAAGCCCAGAGGTCGAGGCACCTCGCCATCACATTCAGCTGGGGAACAAGACCCACGGGAACAAAACCCACAATTCAGGGAACAAGACCCTCAACAAAAATCGGGAACAAGACCCACGGGAACAAGACCCACAATTCAGGGAACAAGACCCTCAACAAAAATCGGGAACAAGACCCACGGGAACAAAACCCACAATTCAGGGAACAAGACCCTCAGCTCACCATGGGAACAAGACCCACAATTCAGGGAACAAGACCATCAGCTCACTTCGGGAACAAGACCCATGGGAACAAGACCCACAATTCAGGGAACAAGACCCTCAGCTCACTTCGGGAACAAGACCCACGGGAACAAAACCCACAATTCAGGGAACAAGACCCTCAGCTCACTTCGGGAACAAGACCCATGGGAACAAGACCCATAATTCAGGGAACAATACCCTCAACTCACTTCAGGAACAAGACCCACAATTAAGGGAATAAGACCCTCAACTCAACTCAGATCGGGAACAAGACCCACAACATAAATTGGGAACAAGACCCACAGCACAACAAACTCAGATTGGGAACAAGACCCACAACACAACTTAATTCAGATCAGACTATGTGGACTACCGCGACACCCCAAGTACGGGGTTAGCACGCCAGGTACGGCATTCAGACAACTGCGGCACTCTAGGTATGGAGACGCAACCGCGACACCCTAGGTATGGGGTTTAGCACTCCAAGTACGACATGTGGACTTTTGTGACTAACCTACCGCAACGCCCTAGGTATGGGGTTTAGCACGCCAGGAATGGCACATCATCAAATACAGTTCGGAGCAGCAGGTAAACCATGTGGTAGCTGGCGAACTAGGTAAGTAAAAATGCATTGCACGTACTTTGATAGGATTGTCATTGTCACACACTGCACAAGTCCCATCAAAGTGGGGGCGACTGTAGGCATTGCATGTTTTACACATTAGCCCAATGATGAGTCTCGTATGGAGGCAACTACCTCTTTAGTCATGAAAGTCGTGGGAAACGGACGTTGGAAGGGTAAAGTTGGAAAATGGAATTTTCGTTGGATTTAACCTCGTTGTTGGCTTCGGGTTGCTTGTTGGACCTCTGTTTTAAAACACACCAAACCCATTAAAACACATCTCACAAATTAAATAATTAAAACATTTAAAATACATGTCACAAACTAAATAAATCCAATTAAATTAAATAAAACACATGTCACAAATTAAAATTCATTTCCAAAATTAAAATATTCAAATTAAATTCCATAAATAACATTCCTAATTAAAATAAATCATATTCTAATTTAATTAAATCACCTACCAATTTAAATAAATCATATCCTTAATTAAAAAGAA
Source organism: Zanthoxylum bungeanum (assembly GCA_019454045.1). NCBI lineage: Eukaryota > Viridiplantae > Streptophyta > Magnoliopsida > Sapindales > Rutaceae > Zanthoxylum > Zanthoxylum bungeanum. Next base: position 11,320 of record SKCR01010090.1, read on the forward strand.
CAAATCAAATCAATTCCCCTAATTAAAAGATTTCCTTATCACATACTAAATTAAAAGATATCCCCAATTAATACACAAATCTTATTCCTTCTCCAACAAGGTAAAACCCATCCCCTTGGCCTATAAAAAGAACCATTCACCCCATCTTTCCAAACCCTGGCTGGCTGGCTGGCCTATTCCCTAATTAAAAAACCTCACGCCTTCCTCACGTCTCCAAGCCCTTGTTCATTCACTCGTCATTGCTCGCCCATCTGCCTCACAAAACACGTGAACCCCCCAATTCACACAAATCGCCCAATCCATCATCAGCGCATTACCTTCATCTCTTACCCACACTTTGCACTCACGCCAACCCACACTTCGCACCCCGTTGCAACCACGTTGCAGCCTTCAAACACCTGAAGCCCATCCACGCACAAAACCGCATCAACACCTGCCCTTCGCCAATACAACCTTCACGCCCAGCAAGCCCTACGCACATTCGCCAATTTCAACAGCACCATACTACCTTCAATTCACGCACCTGCCACCAAGCCGCACACAGCCCACTGTCCAGCCCCAAAAAAAAACCCAAAAAGGGCCAATTAAACCAAAATAGTGACCAGAAATACACTTAAAAATCAACGAAACGGAGTGAAAATAGCAACCCGAACAGTGAAACAACGAGGAAATACGTTGGATTAGTAAACCAGAAAAGTTACGAAGCAACAACCCTTCCAACGGGCGTGTAACGCTCTTTATTGAGACGACAAAAGAGGTTTACCTGAGGGCAAAACCCTTTTTCTTATATTCTTATTCTTTATTTTTGTTTTATTTATTTTGATATATAATTGCATGAGAGTCGTTTGAGGCATGATGTGATTGTTGGATGAGCGGGATAGTGTTGTCCCTTTTTGTGGTATATCGGATGGAAACCCGACGTAAATTCCTAGCCGATTCCAAATAGACGGTAGTATGGTCTGCACTCGGGATACAATCCACGTACCACTGATACACGTATCTCGTTCTCATCCAATTTTTGTATTTGAGCATGCTATAGTCTTTAGGTTTTTTTTATTATTAAAGCATGGTTTAATTTAGTTTGTTATTTATTTTTTAAAGCATGTTTAGGTTGTACATTTGCCATGTTCTAGTTTTATAGCTTTGGGTAATGATTATACATGTTGATTTAATGGTTCCTATACTTGTTTGTGTTTACATTGCGTGGAATTATTTGGATGAAAGTGTTTTGACAAAATGACCCATAGCGTCACTATTTGCACAGATCATTGTGTTGTTGTAGCAAATTAACTATGTGACAAGGAAATTGCACTCTCATCATTTGTGATTAGATCACCATATATATATAATGAAGAGAGGTCCCTATGATTAGTTCCTGGACTGAGAATGATATAGAACAGTATCGGTCCCCGAAGGATTAATCATTAAATATCCCTAGCCGGAGTATTATCGAGACTGGACATCGATAATGCGGAATAGGCTAGTATTGCACTTGTGTGCGTTGTGAGGGCACAACGGCATAGTTCTCATATATATAAGTGTTTGGACTTATGCAAGTGCGATAGGAGGTCGTGTTTCACCGATGGTACGGGAAACAGCTTCGCTCTGGATAGACCCTTCGGAATCCCATTGGTATTATGACTATGTGTCTATGGGAGGCCGAAATCAAGTAGGTGTGTATAGTCTTAACCTGAGACTTACATCGCTAATACTTACGATAATCGATAGACTTTGGTCTTGGTGGTACAGGCTTTAACCGGTTCTCGTACACCACTTCTGGGTTTATCAGAGAGGTCGTAGTGTATTGGATGTGATGTCAAGACGGAAGTATCACTCCAGTCATAGTGGAGATGATGTCACGCAGGATACGGTATTAGTGCTCTTAAGTGCTGCGCGGCCATCGGGATATTATGACAAGGTCATGTATATCCGATTATAGAGACAAGTTACCAGACATCCGACATGTGCTTCGTACGGGGCAGACACTTATCCAGCCCCAGGCCTAGCACGTGACTATCCGATATTGGGCCGATATGCACAATACAATTGTATACTACGCTTGATACAGATCTTAATATTCTTATAAGAATATGTCCGGAGAATTGGGAAGACTTGGTGCTTTGCTAGAAGTCGACCTTGTCTCGTAAATCGGTAGAACGTAGTACTTGGTACGTACGTGATTCGGATACTCCGACGACCGTATTTACTGCCAACATATCCGGGGATCTCATGGATCGCTTCCCAAAGATTCACCGATGACGTATGACTCGCACTTATATTAATCTGGGATTAATATGATGAGAGAGAATTAATCTTGGATTAATTGCGGAGACACTTTATATTGGATAAAATGCCTTATTAGGAGAGAGAGAGAAACATTAATTTGGAATTAATCGATAAATAATATTTTGATATATTAAACGAAATTAGATTTCGACGCGGAATTAAAATTAGATTTTAATTCGGGCGAGCGAATTAATTTAGAATTAATTCGTTAGCGACGTGAATAGTGATTTCGCTAGGCGTAATTATTTAGTTCTCGTCGCGACGGAAATTCGTTAATTCGGAATTAGCGAAATTGAGCCCGAAAGTGTTTGCGGACACATTCGTATTTTGAAACGGGTGGAATCCGCAAATCACAATCGCGATATCTCATTACTTGACACGATAGATGATGGATGTATCTAGTCACCTTTAAGGGATGATACATTGTCTCTATTCTCAATGTGAGATAATGATGGCAAATGATGAATTTTCCTTTGGAGGGAAAACCTTTCACGGTTTTTGAGGGTTTTTTGATTAAAAAATTCATTTGGTATTTGATATCATTTCATTTGCTTTTCATTTTGTCTCTCTCACGGTTTTTGAAACAAAAAGAGAAAAGAAAATTGAAAAGTCTCTCACTCTCTCCTCTCTCTTCTCCTCTCTTCTCTCACGCCATTTTCCTGGTTTCAAGAGGCATGAACTGCCGAACAGAACAAAAGGAATGGAGGGAAGCAAGTTGGTTTTGTGGCAAAACAAGAGTGCTAGCACACTCCGGGATCATGCCAAGGTGATAAGGGAAGTATACCCATGAGCAGAACAAGGAGTTTTGATGAAGCTTGGAGCTCGTTTTTCTTGATCAAAATGGAGCAAAACAGAAGCACAAACTGCTGCAGTGGGCGCACATGAGCAGTGGGCAGTGAGCAAAATTTCAGTTCGTTTTTGTTGCCAAATCGTCTCTCAACCGCTCGATGTAAGTATTCCGCACTTCCGTCGTTGTATTCGCTTATGATTCATGCTTGAGTTTTGATCTTGGGACCTATAGAAACTCCAACAATGGCATCAAGAGCTTAGGTTAAAAGCATGAAAAATGTTAGGGCTAAAATTTGGGCAAACTTGAATTGAGCATGATAAATAAATTGGATGGATTTGTATGCTTAATTGTGTTTGAATTGAAGATTGACATGGTCAATTCAAGAAATGTGATTGGATCTTTTTTTTCCCCCCAAATAATCACCTTGGCCGAAACTTTAATTTTTTTTATGTCTTGGGATTTTTGATTTTTGACAATTGGAAGTGTTGGAAATCATTCGGGATGATGATTTAACGTCGATTGCGGAATCAATTGGATTGAATTCGATTTGGACGAAAAATCCCCAAATTGCCAAGTATGTCATGAAACTTTAAATTGGGTAAAATTGATTTGAGCATGCAATTATGAAATTGGATGATTAAGTATGCTTAATACATGTTTAATTGATGATTGGTTGGATCAATTTGATTAAATATTGTTTGGAACAAATTTCCCCAATTTTGAAAGTATGTCATGAAACTTGAAATTGGATAAAATTGATTTGAGCATGCAATTATGAAATGGATGATTAAGTATGCTTAATACATGTTTAATTGATGATTGGTTGGATCAATTTGATTAAATATTGTTTGGAACAAATTTCCCCAATTTTGAAAGTATGTCATGAAACTTGAATTGGATAAAATTGATTTGAGCATGCAATTATAAATTGGATGATTAAGTATGCTTAATACATGTTTAATTGATGATTGGTTGGATCATTTGATTAATATTGTTTGGAAAAAATTTCCAATTTGATGTGTTGGCCGAGAGTTATGCCCCTTTGTGTTCTTGGTGAATTTTGATTTTTTGAAACATTGGATGTGTTGAAAATCATTAGGGTATATTGATTTAATGTCGAATTGGTTTTAATTGGATTGAAACAAATCGACATGAATTAACCTCATTGCCGATAACAAAGTGAGCATGTAATGGGTTTGATTTTAATCAAAATGTGTTGGACATGTGATGATGAAATTGAGTATGATTAATTGGACTAATTTAGTGTTTTGGAAATGTTGATTTAGTTGATTAATCATGTAATGCACTTTAAGTAATTAAAATTCTAAATTGGATTTGGGCTTCTAATGTTGTAATTGGGCCTATTGGGCTTGATTTTATCAAGTTGGGTTTAGGCCAAATGGATTGGATCCAATTGGGCCCAAACCTTAACCATAAAGCCCAAATGCACATAATGGACCTTTGTGATTTAATTGGGCCTAATGGGCCAAAATTAATTTAAAGGCTTATGGGGTAAATCCCGGATTGGACTTTGGTTGCGGGTTTGACCCGAGTTGACCAAAAGACCACGCCTTAAGAAATTAATTAAAAGCCCATTAGACTTTAATTAAATTAATATTGGATATTAATCGGGCTTTGAGACCCGTAGCGATTAAATTTGGATTTATAAGTCGAAAAGGGTTTATTATTAAAGTGTGTTATTTAATTTGGAATTAAATAGTGAATTAGAATTAAATACAAATTGAATTGGATTTATTGTGTAGTTTAATTTAATTGGAATTCGTACTTTAAGTACTTATTCGCAAAAACGAGTTTGACTCGAACAAATCAAATCGTTGTTTGAACATTGGATGATCACATAATTATCAGATTAATTAATTTGATTAGATTGATTGATAGCATGCTTATATGAGTGAATACATGGTTGTGATGCATGAATAATGTATATCGGATGGATATTAGATGGGTGGGGCAATTTTAGAAATTGTTGTAATAAATTCGATTTATTAAATTGAATTGGACCTGCGTCCAGCCTTATCACCTCTATTCTCTTTGTATTCTCTTCTCATCTATTCCCCTCAATGTAAATGAGGTTTCTTTAGAAGTGTAGTGTAACGGGTAGAAGTAGTACAAGTGCTAGCTTGAGTGAGAAAGGGAGAGATTTGATCTAGGATCAATGTAAAGTATCCATCCGCATATCATTATTATTTATTTTCATACTCGCTTTATTATGTATTAGAATGCATGTTTAAGGGTGTATGATGATGAGACCTTAACAAAGATAATAAATTGGTAGCCAATTTGCACGCGAAAAACCCTCGTTAAATATCAAGCGTTTATTTTCCTTCCATTGAGTGATTCTTACTCAAGATCCGAGATTGGCATGGGTGTTTGCCAAAGTCAAGCCCTTGTCCGTCAAAGATGTGTTTTAATCACGAGGCTTTGTTCCATATCGGTGTCGTGTCCAAGTTGTGGTTTGTTGGCCAAAGTCAAGACCACTTCTTGTCCATTGACATTGATTACGAAGCTTCCATGTCAATGGGTCCGCGCTTGACTGGGATCACTAGGTTTGTTGTGCCAAAGCCAAGGCCTAGTTGATTCAGAGGAAAAAGGTTAGGGTATACATTCGATGTATAGGCATATATAAGATATATGTTTAGGACTTGGATGTCCACCTACTGGATCTAGGAGTTGGATGAGATCCAATTGATCTTCGAGATCTACCTAGTTAATTATCATACAATTTGTTGGCCAAAGTCAAGATTGTGTGATATTTAACGGGATCCTAGCCCACTAGGAAACACGGTTTCCCGAGTACTCGACAGAGGGTTAGAGGCTCGACGAAAAATAGTGGGAGGCAAGTATTGAATTTGCAACATTCGTTCAATTACTCGCCATAACGCGCTCATTTAATTATTTTTTCGTCATTATATTAAATGTTAGTTGGACTAATATTTAAATTGTTGTTTTTAATAAACAGTTGGACTGTATTATACTTGATTATATATAATTGGATTATATTAATCAATATATTGAATTAATTAATTTCAGTTTACAGTTGATTTTATAATTGGATTATAGTAATCAATGTAATTGAGGTTAATTAATTTGGATTATATTTGATTATATAGTTGGACTATTATAATCATTATAATATATATAGTACCACTAATCGTTGATTAAATAGTTGGACTATTGTAATCAAGATAAGAAATTGAAAAGTTGGATATTTAAAATATAATCTGGGATTAAAATATTTTAAATGATTTAATTTTCAAATTGGGAATAAATAATAGGTTACTTTATTTGATAAAATAACTTATTATACCTTACGCCCAAAATTAAGCAAAATAAGTAGAGCATAAAATCTTTGGAAGATTTATGTGATGATGACTTTAATGCTTAATTTAATATACTTGTCATAAATCTAATTTTTGATTTAAGAAGTATTAAAATTGCAATTTATAATTCTTGAAGAATTAATTGACTATTCTAGAGGAGATAAAGTCAAAGTTTGCAATTGGGCAAGTTGCACAAGGTGCACATCATTTCGATATTCTAAAACCCAAGGCTTGGCCTAAGGTTCCTAAATATTGAAAAGGATAATTGACATATCCCAAAGTGACTACCATTTGGATATGGAAGACACGAAGGAATTAAAGAAAGGGCGAGGCTCTAACTTTAAAAATGTTTGTCAAAGTTATGTTCACTACTAGTATTGAAATTAGATTTTAAATACTTAGTGTGGTACATAAATATATGTATTGATGTTCAGAATCTGCTTTGAGCAGGATACTGACTTCAAGCTGAGATTGCTCTGCGAATCGGAAACGGGACGAAAGTCGCTGTTTCGACCGTAGATACCTAAGTTTAGGAACTACCCTTCGGTATGTACTTAAATTAGGAACTGTTATGATGTAACTAGTTTGACTAGAGACATTATCTCTTTATCAGTGTTTAACCCACTGCGGGTGAACCTTTATATTCTAAACACTAAGTGTTTTATTATATAAAGATGATACTGAGATAAATACATTAGATGTAAATAACAGAATTTATATTTTGAATATAATAAAATCTCAAACATATAAATGACAAATAAATAGCTCAAATTGATTTGATCAATAGAGACTTATTTGTGGCATTGTTGTCTAGGACACAATTAAACGAGACTCGTATATCCACACTTTTGAAGAGTGGGTACTAGGACTGATTTGACTATTCAAATAAGGTCTGCGAATCTAGTTTATTAGGTAAACACCTAAAACACTATTTACTTGGTAATAGTATGAAGCCACCGATCTGTTAGCCCTATTCATGGTGAAATTAGTGGGCCCATATCTAGCTAGGCTAGATGTGAACATGAATATTTCGTGACCTTAACGGATGTGGCATCACGTTATGGTTATGTGTTTCTTTTGAAGAACACAATTCAGAAACTTTTAGAGTTTCGACACGAAGTAGATAAACAGATCGGCTATAGTATTATACCATCGCGGTAAGACCGTAATGAAAATACTTAAGCATTAAGTTTTCAGACATACTCTCCCCGAGACACGTCAGTTAGACGGTGTGTCCGAACTAAAACTGAATTTTGTTGGACATGATAAGGTTTATCACGAGTCGCTCTGAGCTATCATTTCCTTCAAACAGGATATGTATTAACAGTGCAAAACTTATTTAGAATAAGGTTCCATATAAATCTGTTTGACAGATATCATATAGGATATGAACAGGAAAGAAACGGGGTTTCTCACTCCTAATAATTTGGGTATGCCAGGCATAACGTTTGGATGATACCAAACTAAAAGACCCAAATTGGATAAGTGCCAATATAGGTTATCCTAAGGGAAACCTTAAGTATAGTACTTATAAATCTCACATGAGAACAATATGATTGTTGCTCACCATGCGGTTTTCCTGAGAGGAATACCGATATGCAGTGGTCAGTGGGAGGATAGTGATACTCGATGAAAATCGGAGTAATACTATTCAAGGCACGAAGTCCTTAATGGAACACAAACAGTTCATCAATGATGAATCTATACCATTAATCTTCGAATACACAAGAACTGGGGTAGATCGGATAGAGTCAGAAAACAACCTAGGGTATGGGTTTCTGATCTAACCTCATAAAGATGTAAATCTTATTGAGGAATACCAACCGACTACGACGAGGAAATGATACAAGGTATCAACTCCCTTTTTGGCAAAGTGCCATGAGTCCAAAATGGATTCCATGTATAACAACTATTTTGGATACTAGTTGTTGTACCACAAGGCATTGTGCCTATTGGTACATTAAACGTCTTCAAGGAAGACATACATGGAAGGCAACATACCAACGTACAAAGCTGGGCTTTTGAAGGAAAGGTATCGTTATCAACATTGTGTTAATAACGGTTCAACCTTTTACCTGTTGCCATGGTAAATCCATTTTGAAGATGCTTGTTGATAACTGCATATTTCATTTATGAAATGTGTCAGTTACAGATCAAAATCGCTTTCCTGAAAAGAAAACCTTTTGGAGGATGATTAGAACATCCTGACGATTTTGTATAACCACAAACAAGGTTTGCGGGTTATTCGATCCATGTTTGGATTGAAGCAAGCATAAGGTTCTTGGAACTGACGTTTTGAAATAATCATAATGATTTATGATTTGACTCAAACGAAATAATTCTTGTGTATATAAGGAGGTTAGTGGGAGAGAGGGCACTGACAATGAAATTCCCATAAAACAATTGGTGAAAGCTTGGCTTTCATGGATATTCTTTCAATAGAAATTCTCCGTAGAATTCTGGGGAGTAACAACCTTTATTCAAGGAATAAAGATCTACTGGGATAGATTTGGAGTTGTTAACACTCTCTGGAAATTGTACATTTAAAATGTACTTGTATTGGTCTCATACGCTTCGAGCATATGGAGTCACAATCGGGTCAATCCAAGTGATAGTCACTGGATTGAAGTTAAGAACATCTGTTAGTATCTTAGAGAACTAAAGATGTTGTCTTAAACTATGGAGAAGGAGAACTTGAAGTGACTGGGATCACTGCTGCAAGTTTCCAAACAATTAAATACTACGGTACTATAAAGTTTGAATAACGGGACAGTGAGCTGGAAATATTCCGAGCAAGATAACTGTTGCCGAATAAACAACAATGCGGATTATTGCTGCAGCTGAGGCAGCAATAGAAGCCATTTGGGTCGAAAATAAATCTAATTAGATTAGATATAGTTCTGTTAGCGCTGAGCTAGGCGTCAGCACAGGCTAAGGAATTAAAGGTCTCATCGACGATCCAGATATATACTTCTATATTCATCTGATTCGTTCGATCATACATCGTGGCGATGTGATGATCGTGTAAATCGCGTCAGACGATAACAAACAAATCCGCTGACGAAAACCTTTCCTCCTCAGCAATTTGAGCGAACCGTACATAGTTCGGGTGTGGGACACTTGAGTGACTGGCTATGTGCCAAGTGGGAGATTGTTGGACAAAATGACCCATAGCGTCACTATTTGCACAGATCATTGTGTTGTTGTTGCAAATTAACTATGTGACAAGGAAATTGCACTCTCATCATTTGTGATTAGATCACCATAGATATATAAATGAAGAGAGGTCCCTATGATTAGTTCCTGGACTGAGAATGATATGAGACAGTATCAGTCCCCGAAGGATTAATCATTAAATATCCCTAGCCGGAGTATTATCGAGACTGGACATCGATAATGCGGAATAGGCTAGTATTGCACTTGTGTGCGTTGTGAGGGCACAACGGCATAGTTCTCATATATATAAGTGTTGGAGACTTATGCAAGTGCGATAGGAGGTCGTGTTTCACCGATGGTACGGGAAACAGCTTCGCTCTGGATAGACCCTTCGGAATCCCATTGGTATTATGACTATGTGTCTATGGGAGGCCGAAATCAAGGTAGGTGTGTATAGTCTTAACCTGAGACTTACATCGCTAATACTTACGATAATCGATAGACTTTGGTCTTGGTGGTACAGGCTTTAACCGGTTCTGCGTACACCACTTCTGGTTTATCAGAGAGTCGTAGTGTATTGGATGTGATGTCAAGACGGAAGTATCACTCCAGTCATAGTGGAGATGATGTCACGCAGGATACGGTATTAGTGCTCTTAAGTGCTGCGCGGCCATCGGGATATTATGACAAGGTCATGTATATCCGATTATAGAGACTAGTTACCAGACATCCGACATGTGCTTCGTACGGGGCAGACACTTATCCAGCCCCAGGCCTAGCACGTGACTATCCGATACTGGGCCGATATGCACAATACAATTGTATACTACGCTTGATACAGATCTTAATATTCTTATAAGAATATGTCCGGAGAATTGGGAAGACTTGGTGCTTTGCTAGAAGTCGACCTTGTCTCGTAAATCGGTAGAACGTAGTACTTGGTACGTACGTGATTCGGATACTCCGACGACCGTATTTACTGCCAACATATCCGGGGATCTCATGGGTCGCTTCCCAAAGATTCACCGATGACGTATGACTCGCACTTATATTAATCTGGGATTAATATGATGAGAGAGAGAATTAATCTTGGATTAATTGCGGAGAAACTTTATCTTGGATAAAATGCCTTATTAGGAGAGAGAGAGAATCGATTAATTTGGAATTAATCGATAAAATAATATATTCGATATATTATTAATTAAACGAAATTAGATTTCGACGCGGAATTAAAATTAGATTTTAATTCGGGCGAGCGAATTAATTTAGAATTAATTCGTTAGCGACGTGAATAGTGATTTCGCTAGGCGTAATTATTTAGTTCTCGTCGCGACGGAAATTCGTTAATTCGGAATTAGCGAAATTGAGCCCGAAAGTGTTTGCGGACACATTCGTATTTTGAAACGGGTGGGATCCGCAAATCACATCGCGATATCTCATTACTTGACACGAATAGATGATGGATGTATCTAGTCACCTTTAAGGGATGATACATTGTCTCTATTCTCAATGTGAGATAATGATGGCAAATGATGAATTTTCCTTTGGAGGGAAAACCTTTCACGGTTTTTGAAGGGTTTTTTGATTAAAAAATTCATTTGGTATTTGATATCATTTCATTTGCTTTTCATTTTGTCTCTCACGGTTTTTGAAACAACAAAAAGAGAGAAAATTGAAAAGTCTCTCACTCTCTCCTCTTCTTCTCCTCTCTTCTCTCACGCCATTTTCTGGTTCAAGAGGCAGTGAACTGCCGAACAGAACAAAGGAATGGAGGGAAGCAAGTGTGTTTTGTGGCAAAACAAGAGTGCTAGCACACTCCGGGATCATGCCAAGGTGATAAGGGAAGTATACCCATGAGCAAGGAACGTTTTGATGAAGCTTGGAGCTCGTTTTTCTTGTTCAAAATGGAGCAAAACAGAAGCACAAACTGCTGCAGTGGGCGCACATGAGCAGTGGGCAGTGAGCAAAATTTCAGTTCGTTTTTGTTGCCAAATCGTCTCTCAACCGCTCGATGTAAGTATTTCGCACTTCCGTCGTTGTATTTGCTTATGATTCATGCTTGAGTTTTGATCTTGGGACCTATAGAAACTCCAACAGAAAGCAGTTTAGATCTAGTACCATTGAGCATGATTATGAATAACTTGGTTAGTTCATTGCACAAATTATAATCCATCACCAAGTGACATAAGTATGGGACCATTCTGAACCCACGTTTGAGGTCTTCCCTTGCGAGGGGTTAGTGCGGCCTTAAAATCTTTGTCCCGTTTCACACCGGTGGCGACTCATGTTATTTCGTACTTCCACTAGGCCGCGAGCCTATAACATGCGTCGCCCAGGTTCTGTTGTCTACAAGTACCAGTTCCTTATCCTACGTGACCATATATCCATATGACTGAAGTGATACTCCATCTTGACATCACACCACCCAATACACTAGGATTCCACAATCTACCCAGAAGAGGCGTACATAATCTGTTAAAGCCCTGGACGACCAAAACCAAGTATATTGATTGTCGCAAGTATTAGCGATGCAAGTCTCAAGTTAAGACCAATACACCTACCCTGATTCGGACTTCCGTAGACACATAGTCATACTACCAATGGATTTCTGAGGGGTATATCTAGAGGGAAGCTGTTTCTGTACCATCGGTAAACACAACCTCCTATCACACTTGCATAAGTATCCATACTTAAATATATGAGAACTATGTCGTTATGCTCCCACAACGCGCACAAGTGCAATACTAGTCTATTCGCATTATTGATGTCCAATCTCCTAATACTATGACTACGAATGTTTTAATGATTAAACCTTAGTGGATTAATATTGTCTCATATCTTATTAATCCGGAACTAACATTTGGACTTTTATCATTTTTATATCCCAGTAATCCAATTACAAATGATAAAAGATCATTTTCCTTTGTCACATAGTTAATTTGTACAACAACACCATGTTCTGTACAAATAGTGATGTTATGGGTCATAATTGTCCAACATATATATCTTTCCTTCTCATTTGGGGGCCTTGGCATGTTGCTAGATGTCAACCTTGGTCATTGAAATCGAACGACCATCTGATCAGAGGATAATTTATGTTTGATTAAATTATCACGATTCATTTCATGTCCAACTTGAGGGGAACCCAAAAGGTCACACACAACAATGTCGAAATCAATGGTTAACATTTCACAGTACAAATTTAACAGCATTTATGATTGTTGTATGAATTGTTCATAAATGGTTCAATGTGTTTAATTATTGAACAGATCATTTATGAGGTTCCAAAGTGGCTTAGGGATTGGTGAATGATGATATGGGTACTTTGGGAATTGGAAAAATGAATAAGAAAAAAAATATCAGCGTTTTTTTTTATTAATTTTTTTATTTGTTTTGAATTCCAATTCAGCCCAAACTCTTATTAGGGTTTTATAATCTCATTAAAACACTATATTAAGATCCAATGGCTAAGATTTAATTAGCATTTATCCCACATCAGATTCTTAATTAATTTTGTTGTCTTTGGAGCACCTATATAAAACCAAAGAATTCTTTACAAATTTTTACACCAAAACCTTTGATATCTTGGGTTTATATAAGTGAGAACCTCTAAAGTTTAAGAGTAAACCACTGATTTTGAGGATCCTTAAGTCTAATTGACTAGAGGAATCTCAAGTTAAAAGTTTTGAGGTATTTTCCTAGGCTAGCACCAAGGGCAAAATACCCGTCCATCAAGGCGTAATCTTGCCGATAAGATTTGGCTTTGGTGTGTGCACCTTTGGAGGTCACACACTTGGGTGGCTCTTGGGAACGTGGAAGAGCTTTCTGAGTTCGAGAAAATCTTGTAGATTGGAGGGAGGACTGGAGGAGTCTTCGGTTCAAGTAAGTCTTTTTCTTTCTTTATTTTAATTAGAGTTCTTATGATAGTTAGCATGTTTAGGTTTATGTTCTTGGCATGTTTTATGAGTTTTATGCTTAGAATATATAGTAACATGCCTAGTCTTGTAGAATAATCAAAACAAATGGGTTTTGGGCAAAGGGATAGTGGCTTCATAATTTTTAATTTTCCGATGCGCACTCGCGGCCGCTTCCCAACAGTGGTATCAGCGAGCCGTTTTTGTTTTGATTAGTTCTCTCTCATTTGAACTTGAAATTGGGTGTGTAAATGCCCGTTGGAAAGATAACACCCTGAAATTACTTTTAAGCAAAAGTTTTGCATGATTTGGTCAAGATTTGAATTATGAAAATGCATTTAAAGTTCACGCATCTGTAAAAATTTGTGAATAGTAAATTTATTTGATTAAAATAAAATGCAATATCATAATTAAATATTAATCAAAGTTATTTAATGCCTAAAATAATTCCAACATATTAAAACTTATATGCTTGATGATTCTATGTATGATTAGAATTGGCATGATTATTTTAGGGTGCAAGCATCTAGAGATTTTCTAAGGAAATTGAGAGTGTATTGTTTATCCCTTAGCTAAGTAATTATTCCGTGATGAATTTAGAGATTTATTACCTTTAAGGCTAATAAATATAAATCACTTGTTTATAATAAAAGACATTATAAAAGATACAAATGGGGTGGGACCAAGGCATTAATAAAACTTTCCAAACTAAAGTTAATTTAACCAAAGGTATTACTAGAGTTGGATAATGATTTGGTGTCTTCCTTCACTCACTACCTTTTTATAGCCAAAAGGAAAAACTGTGAAGACATCTAGATAATCATTTACTTAAAGCTTACCTTAAAGCATATTTAAAGTGTTAGACTAATTTGGAAGATCTATTGTTTATTCCTGTCACCAATGCAATAAGAGCCTAAGAGGGAATGGTATTTAAGGGAGTTCGCTCCACCCTCCTTCTGGGGAATTTTCAATGGAGTAATCCATTTCACAGTTATTCACTTAAACTTGCTAAAATCCCCAATAATAATTTAAGTCTAAAATTTACCTCCCATTGTAAAATATAGACCCAAAGGGCTTAAACCGTATTGGCAGGACTAGGCTTTATCAGACTGACCAATACCAATTTGTCTCTAAATCATACTATTGATAATGGTTTGACTTTTATGAGTCATAAGACTCATCGACCCTTAGGCATGGTCTTATAACTTAGTGGACAAGATTGAGTGTCCACAAGAACTAGCATAAGCTATGGCATGTTTGATTGCCTAACCCAATGATCAAGGAATTGCGATTTATATCATAAATTGGTTGGGAACCTATCTAATTATTGTATTTTATAACGACCGGCCCCAGTCAGAGTTGTGAAATGATGATAATTGGATCATTGCCCACAAGAAATCCATCATATTGGGGTTGATGCGATTTGCTTAAAATTTTAAAACAATTGAGTGGGAGCAACTTCATAATATTAAAAGCCCATGTTATTATGAAACATTAATGAAAACATATTCCTAATTTTAACATTCTCTCTTAACATGTGGGTTAAAATATTTCACAAACATTCAAATGGAAAATAGAATATCACTTTGTTCCATCCTTGATGAGCATAAGCTCAATGGGGACAACTACAATGACTGGTATAGAAACCTTAAAATTGTCTTACGATAAGAAAAGATTTTCTATGTTTGTGAAAGACCATTTCCCCCTGAACCCGCAGAAGATGCTGACCAAAATACATTTGATGCTTGGAAGAAACACGTCGATGATGATGAGCAAGCAGTTTGCATAATGCTTGGCTCTATGTCAGACGAACTTTAGAAAGCTCACGAAGATATGGATGCTCAAACCATCATCTTTCACTTGAAGGAGTTGTATGCAAGTTCTGTTCATACCGTGAGATTCCAATTGTCATGTGCCTTATTCCAAACAAGGTATAAGGAAGGATCTGTTAGTGGACATGTGCTTAAGATGATTGGCCACATTGAAAAATTGGCCAACCTTGGGTTCATCATGGATCATGAGATAGGTCACGATCTAATTCTTTAGTCCTTACCAAAAGACTTCTCTAACTTTATTATGCAGTTTCATATATTTCATAAAGAATCTACTTTAGCATAATTGCACAATCTGATAAATCAAGCAGAGAAGGACTTGAAACCGGAGCTTAAAACCTCTGTCATACTTATGGGTACGGACCTGAAGCCACGAGGCCCAAAGAAAAATAAGGGCAAGACCAAGGCTCCAGATCACCTAAAGCCCAATGGTAAGGTGGAGAAGAAAAAAGGAAAGGAGAAATGTTACTTTTATGGAAAGAATGGTCATTGGAAGAAAGACTGCAGTTATGACTCTTATTGGGGTTTTATAATCTCACTAAACCATTATATTAAGTTCCAATGGCTAAGATTTAATTAGCATTTATCCCACATCAGATTCTTAATTAATTTTGTTGTCTTTGGAGCACCTATATAAACCCAAAGAATTCTTTACAAATTTTTACACCAAAACCTTTCATATCTTGGGTTTATATAAGTGAGAACCTCTAAAGTTTAAGAGTAAGCCACTGATTTTGAGGATCCTTAAGTCTAATTGACTAGAGGAATCTCAAGTTAAAAGTTTTGAGGTATTTTCCTAGGCTAGCACCAAAGGCAAAATACCCGTGCAATCAAGGCGTAGTCTTGCCGATGAGTTTTGGCTTTGGTGTGTGCACCTTTGGAGGCCACACACTTGGGTGGCTCTTGGGAACGTAGAAGAGCTTGCTGAGTTCTACAAAAACTTGTAGACTGGAGGAGTCTTCGGTTCAAGTAAGTTTTTTTCTTTCTTTATTTTAATTAGAGTTCTTATGATAGTTAAAATGTTTAGTTTTATGTTCTTTGCATGTTTTATGAGTTTTTATGCTTAGAATATATAGTAACATGCCTAGGCTTGTAGAATGATCAAAACAAATGGGTCTTAGGCAAAGGGATAGCGGCATCATAATTTTTCATTTTTCGCTGCGCACTCGCGGCAGCTTCCCAACACGCCGTGTCTGGAACAACAAAATAACTATAGTAAAAAGGGTGCCCTCAGGTCTTACCTTTTAAGTCGCTTTCTTGGAAGTGCATTAGGCCGTCGCCGGAAAGATTAAAACTTGTTTTTTTCTGATTTGTTGACTCGCTGTTTCTGCTCACTATTTTGCTGTTTTGGGCTACTATTTTTTGCTGTTGTTTTCTTTACTGTATTTGGTTATTTTTTGTTCACGATTTCTTAGGTTTTCTTTCTTTTTTTTTTGATGTGCTTTTGTCGTGAGTCTCTAGGGTTCTTGGTTGTGATTGTGTGCTTTAATTTATAGTAACAATAGATCTCCCAAGTAAGGAAATAAATCACACAAATATGGGATATATTTTCTTAATTTATTTAGGGAAATAATTTTTTTAATTTTGGTGAGGATAGGATGCCCAATCTCTTTAAATTGGAAGATGATTTGAGGGATTTTGCACCTATGTTTTGCATGGGATTTTTATTTGGGAAGGCTTGGGTGTGCATGGGCTTGGTGTTAGCGTGCACATGGGCTTTGGGTGTGGTGTTTTGGCATGGAATGCAATGGCCTTTGGGCGTGTGGGCTTAGGTTTAAAACAACGCGCTGAGCGAATCCGCGACGGGTTAGAGAGTCCGAATCCCGTGAGGTTCTAATTTTAGAGTTTTCCTTATAGCGTTCGTTTCCCGTGACTTCCGCAACTTTTTAGGTAGTGCCTCCATACAAGGCTCATCATTAGGCTTCATGTAAAAATTTGTGTCTATAGTCGCCCCCACTTTGATGGGGCTTGTGCAGTGTGTGACAGTGACAACCCTATCAAAGTCATGCATGCATTTTTACTTACCTGGTTCGTCAGTCATTATGGACTTACCTATTGTTTCGCGAGATGTTCGAACTGAGTGATTTGGTGACGAGGTGCTTTGACCCCTAGGATCATCCCTGCGAGATGCTTCAATCACTTGATTTCTTCCCGAATCGAGTTGAGTGGTGGCGAGGTGCTTTGTTGGTTTCTATAATATGTCCCAAACAAAGATTAAGCATGTGAAATACTATAAAGAATATATATAAACATGAAGTATGGCGGAATCATACTTACAATACCTTGTGATGAAGAAGATGATCAAATGGTAGAAGCTCCAAGTTTGGAAGATTCGGCCAAGAGGAGGAAGAAGACTTGAAGCTCCAAGCTTTTGTATTCCAAGCTCTTTGATGGTTTCCCTATCACCTCTTTTGATCCCTTGCTTGTGCTAGCAAAATGGAGAAATAGAAGATCAAATCTTCCTTGCCCTTGTCAATGGAGTTCACGGCAATTTGAGAGAGAAGAGAGATTTTGTGTAAAGTCTTAATTGATATTTGTTTTACCAAAAATCAATTTATATTTATGTTATAATTTATTAAATTAATAATAAATCTATGACATAAACCATGCAATGGCTTAGAGTGTCAAACACTCAACTCCATGCAAAGCCTTGAGTGTAATGCACACTATCACCATGCAATGCCTTAGAGTGTTTTGTACACTATTAACATGCAATGCCTTATCATTAAAATAATGCATATAATGACAAGTGTCATGTGGGCCCCACACGTTCCAAATGAAAGTGGGCCCACGTCCACTCACGCGTTCGGGTTCGATATTTCCGAAATACCGAACTTGCGTCGCGACGTTAATTAAATCGAATTTAAATAAACAATCGCGCCTAGCGAAATTATTATTTACGTCGCTAACGAATTATTTCTAAATTAACTCGTATGCCCGAATTAAAATCTAATTTTAATTCGCGTCGAAATCGAATTTCAATTATTATATCGAATATAATAATCTTACTGATTAATTCCAAATTAATCGTTCTCTCTCTCTAAATAAGGCACTTTATCCAAGATAAAGTTTCTCCGTAATTAATCCAAGATTAATTAAATTCGAATCAAATATCATAGGTGAATCTTCGGGAAGCGACCCAAGAGACCTCCGGATATGTTGGCAGTAGTAAATACGGTCGTCGGATAATCCGAACACGTACGTACCTCGTACTACGTCTTTACCGATTCACAAGACAAGGTTGGCTTCTAGCAAAGCGCCATGCCTACCCAATTCTCCAGAAATATTCTTATAGGAATATAAGATCTATATCAAGCGTAGTATACCGTAGTATTGCGTACATCGATCCAGTATCGGATGATCACATGCTAGGCCTAGGGCTGGAGATGTGTCTGCCCCGTACGAAACATATATCGGACATCAAGCAACTAGTCTCTTTAAATCGGACAATCCTGACCTGGTCATATTGTCCCGACGGTTGCAACCTTTTATAGAGTACTAGTTCTGTGCCCTGCATGATCATCACCTCCATATGTCTGAAGCGATACTTCCATCTTGACATCACATCCAGTACACTACGCTTCTCGATAAACCCAGAAGAGGTGTACACAGAACCGGTTAAGGTCCCCAACCACCAAAACCAAAGTTTACCGATTGTCGCAAGTACTAGCGATGTAAGTCTCAGGTTAAGACCATATACACCTACCCTGATGCGGCCTCCCATAGACACATAGACATACTACCAATGGGATTCCGCGGGGTCTATCCAGAGCGAAGCTGTTTCCGTACCATCGGTAAAACACAACCTCCTATCGCACTTGCATAAGTATCCAATACTTAAATATATGAGAACTATGCCGTTGTGCCCTCACAACGTGCACAAGCGCAATACTAGCCTATTCCGCATTATCGATGTCCAGTCTCGATAATACTACGGCTAGGGATATTTAATGATTAAACCTTTATGGATTGATACTGTCTCATATCATCTCAATCCAGTACTAATCATATGGACTTTTGCCATTTATATATCAAAGTAAATAAAATTACAAAACGGCAAAAGGCAATTTCATTATCACATAGTTAATTTTGTACAATAATACAATATCATTTACAAACAGTGACGCTATGGGACATAATGTCTAACAATCTCCCACTTGGCCTATAGCCAGTCACTCAAGCATCTAATACCCGAACTATGTATGTGTCGTTCAAAAACTTGCTGAATGACAGCCTTCGTCAGCGGGTCTGCAATGTTATCATCTGATGTGACCTTCTCGACTTTTACATCGCCACGATGTATGATCTCCCGAATCAGATGGTAACGTCGAAGAACATGCTTGGACCGTTGATGAGACCTTGGTTCCTTAGCCTGTGCTATGGCCCGTTATTGTCACAATACAATGGAACGGGCTCTGCTGCTAACGGAACTACTCCTAATCCGATTAGGAATTTCGGATCCAAACTGCCTCCTTTGCTGCTTCAGATGCAGCGATGTACTCCGCTTCTGTTGTTGAATCGGCAACAGTATCTTGCTTGGAAGATTTCCAGCTCACTGCTCCGTTATTCAAACAAAAATGTACCCGGATTGTGACCTGTAGTCATCCTTGTCGGTTTGGAAACTTGCATCGGTATACCCAGATACCGCAAGTTCTCCACCTCCATAAATTAAGAAAGCATCCTTAGTTCGTTTAAGATATTTAAGGATATTCTTAACTGCTATCCAGTGACCTTCACCTGGATCGGCCTGATAGCGACTACACATGCTCAAAGCATATGAGACATCAGGTCGTGTACATATCATGGCATACATGATCGATCCGACTGCCGAGGCGAACGGTATCCGACTCATGTTGTCTCTCTCTTCCTGAGTCTTAGGACACATGTCCTTAGACAGAGAGGTACCACGTATCATTGGAACCAATCCCTTCTTGGATTGTTCCATGTTGAATCGCTTCAACACTTTATCAATGTATGTACTCTGGGAGAGTCCAAGCAGCTTTCTAGATCTATCCCGGTAGATCTTTATTCCAAGAATAAAGGCTGCTTCTCCCAGATCTTTCATGGAGAATTTTAATGAAAGCCAAGCTTTCACCGACGTTAGCATGGGAATGTCATTGCCTATCAGCAATACGTCGTCGACATAAAGGACGATAAAAGTAAGTGCTCTCCCACTAACCTTCTTGTATACACAAGGGTCATCTGCGTTTTGCATGAAATCATATTCTTTTATGATCTCATCAAAACGTTGATTCCATGACCGTGATGCTTGCTTCAATCCATAAATGGATCGATTTAACTTACAAACCTTGTTTGCAAGTCTTGGCACGATAAAACCGTCAGGCTGTTGCATATAAACATCCTCCAAAAGGTTTCCGTTAAGGAAAGCGGTTTTTAACGTCCATCTGCCATATCTCGAAGTCGAAATATGCAGCTATTGCAAGCATTATCCGAATGGATTTAATCATGGCAACGGGTGAGAAGGTCTCGTCATAATCAATACCGTATTGTTGACGATACCCCTTCGCTACAAGCCTAGCTTTGTACGTTTGTACGTTGCCATCCATGTCGGTCTTCTTCTTGAAGATCCATCTGCATCCAATAGGCTTTACGCCTTCTGGTGCATCAACCAGTGTCCAAACTTGGTTGGCGTACATGGAATCCATCTCGGACTTCATGGCTTCTTGCCATAAAGCGGAATCGATATTTCGTATCGCTTCCTCATACGTAGCCGGCTCATTATCCTCAATCAGATTAATATCTACATGAGGTGAGATCAGGAACCCATACCTCTCAGGTACTGTTCTGACTCTCTCCGACCTACGCGGTCCTTGTGTATGTGAAGTTTGTGGTACAGACTCATCCTGGACGGTCTGTTCTTGTTCCGTCGTTGATTCATTGCCAGGAACAGTATCACTACGATCTTCATCGAGTTCTACTTTCCTCCCACTTACCACTGCATTTATAAAATCCTTCTCAAGGAAAAATGCTTGTAGAGCAACAAATACTTTGTTCTCTTGTGGGTGATAGAAGTAATATCCTTTGGTTTCCCTAGGATATCTACAAAAAGGCATTTATCAGTTTTGGGTTCAAGTTTGGTACTTTCCAAACGTTTAACATGTGCCCAGCATCCCCAAATCTTCAGGAAAGAGAAACTTGGTTTCCTTCCTGTCCATATCTCATATGGAGTCTGTTCAACAGACTTCGACGGTACTTTATTCAAAATAAGTATAGCACTGTTTAATGCGTATCCCCAGAAGGATATTGGTAGCTCAGTGCGACTCATCATTGACCTTACCATGTCCAACAAGGTGCGGTTTCTCCGTTCGGACACACCAATTTAATTGCGGTGTTCCAGGAGGAGTCCACTGTGAAAGAATACCATATTCTTTCAAGTAATCTTGAAACTCATAACTCAAGTATTCGCCACCACGGTCTGACCGTAATGTCTTAATACTCTTCCCTGTTTGTTTTCCACTTCGTGTCGAAACTCTTTGAATTTCTCAAAAGTTTCCGACTTGTGTCTCATAAGATACACATAACCGTAACGAGATGCATCATCTGTAAAGGTTACGAAGTAGTGAAATCCACCTCTAGCCTGGCTAGACATGGGCCCGCATACGTCAGTATGAATGAGAGCTAACAGTTCTGTGGTACGTTCACCTTTACCGCTAAAGGTGATTTAGGCATTTTGCCTAAAAGACAAGATTCGCAGACGTCATATGAATTGAGATCAAATTCGTCCAAGTACCCACTCTTCGAAAGTGTGGATATGCGAGTCTTGTTAATGTGTCCTAGACGACAATGCCACATATAAGCTTCATCTTTTAGATTACTCCTTTTGAGCTTTTTGTTTGTCATTTTAGGAGATTCATTTATATTCAAAATATAAAGACCGTTATTTGCAACAGCTATGCAAATTTCTGCATCATTTTTATATAAATAACACCCAGTGTTTCTAAATACAAAAGTGTAACCCTGCTGGGTTAACAAGGATACAGATATAATATTCCTAGTTAAACTAGGTACAAAATAACAGTTTAAAAGTTTAAGTACATGCCCTGAGGGCAGTTCTAAAACAAAAGTCCCTACGGCCAAAACAGCAACTGGTGTTCCGTTTCCGACCCGTAGATCCATCTCCCCTGTCGCCAGCATCCTGCTATCATGCAGATCCTGCACATCAGTACAAATATGAGCACCACAACCAGAATCAAAAATCCATTTTTAAAACTAGAAGTATTCATATTTATCTCAATAACAAACATACCAGAGGCGGTAGCCTTGCCACCCTTGCTATCCTCCTTCTGCACAATGCTTATTTGGCAGTCACGTTTCCAGTGACCCCTTTTGCCGCAGTTAAGGCAGATGTCGCGAGATTTGTCCTTTGGCTTCCTAGAAGCCACTGTCAACTTGCCTTTGCCCTTCTTTTTGAACTTCCTCTTCCTCGCACCTCCAATTGCCATGGGCCTAGCCTTTGGCGCATGAGAGGTCGATGCATAATGCGCCTCGCGCTTGCTCCCTTTAGGAGTTCCCTTTCGGACTCCTTCAGCACGGACAACAACTCTCCAAGAGTGTCGTCAGTATCCATCAACTTATAGTTGACGATGATTTGTTTCCAAGTATCGGGCAGCGATTGTAATATCATATCAATCGTCAGCTCTGCCTCCAAGACAATGCCCATATTGGCTAACTCATCTATGTCAGCGATCATTTGAGTCCCGTGGGCCTCAACTGATGCGCCATCTGTCATCCGGGAGCGGAAGAGTTTCCTTACTAGCTCGTACCTCTTCATCCGCTTGTTAGTGCGGTGAAGATCACGCAATCTTGCCATCATGTTATAGGGATCCAAGTCCCTGTTTTTGGCGTCTGAAATGCTGGGTCATTGCAGCTAGCATAACTGACTGAGCTTGGTCACAATCGTCACTATGAGTCTTCCATAACTCTAGCTCCAGTGGCTCAGTGGGTTTAGGCGGGAGAGGCCTCTGAATAGTATACAGTACCCTCTCAGCCCCAAGCACTATCTTGAGGTTCATTTCCCAGTCGGCAAAGTTTGTCCCTTTGAAGACATTATCGCCCATGATTATGTCGCGGATATTACCTTTGCCAGTCATCTTGACAACTATAGTCCAACTATAAAGTCAACGATGTTAGGTACAGTCAAACTGTTACAAGTAAAATAACAATATATTAGTCCAACTAATCAAATAAAATATTGACGAAATAATTTTGAAAGACGAGTAAGGCTAATTATCTGAACGAGATTGCAAATTCAATAATAGCCTCCCACTATTTTCTTCAAGTTTCTAACCCTTGTGTAGAGAACTCGGGAAATCGAATTTCCTAGTGGGCTAGGATCCCGTTAAATAACACACAACCTTGACTTTGGCCAATAAAAATTGTATGCTATTTAACTTAGGTAGATCTCCATGATCAATTGGATCTCATCCAATTCCTAGATCCGGTTAGGTGGACATCCAAGTCCGAAACATATGTATAATGCCAATGTAACCATTACATTTTCCTAACCCTATCCTCCGAATCATCTAGGCCTTGGCTTTGGCCAAAAACAAACCTAGTGATTCCAGTTAAGCGGGACCCATTGACGAGGAAAGTTTCGTAATCAATGTCGTTGGACAAAAAGTGATCTTGACTTTGGCCAATAAAAATCACGATTTGGACAAGACACCGATATGCAACAAAACTCTCATGATTCAAGTACATCCTTGATTGACAAAGGTCTTGACTTTGGTCAAAAACAAACCAATGCCAACTTCGGATCTTGAACAAGAACCATTCAATGGAAGGATATTCGCTTAATATAAATTGAGGGATTTTCGCGTAATTGGCAACCAATTTATTTATCTTTGTTAGGTCTCATCATCATACACCCTTAAGCATGCTTCTAAAACATCATAAAGCGCGTAAAGTAAATTAATAGTGATATGCGGATGGATATATAAACAACTTGTTCCTAGAACAAATCACTCCCTTCCTCTCCCCGCTAGCACTATTCTACTTCTACCCAATTACATAATACAATAAGAGAAACCTCATTTACATTGAGGGGAATTAGGTGAGAAGAGAATACAAAGAGATAAAGAGATAAGGCTGGACACGCAGGTCCAATTTATAAATTCCAAATTTACAATAATTTCTAAAATTACCCTTTTCCCTTCTAATATCCATCCGATATACACTATTCATTCATCACATACATATATATTCAAACAAGACATGCTTCTACAACCAATCTAATCCAATTAATTAGTCTTTGTTAAAGTGATCATCCAATGTTCAACACACGGTTTGATTTTGCGCGAGTCCAACTCGATTGAGAATAAGTACACAAGGTACGAATTCGCGAATTATATCGAACTACTTATTAAATCTAATTTAATTCGTATTCAATACTAATTCAATTATTTAATTCCAAATTAAATGTTTACACTTTAATGTGCTTTAAGACTTAGATTCTAAATCTAATCTTATTGGGCCTCAAGCCCAACTAACATCCAATGTTGAATTTAATTCAAGTCAAATGGACTTAGAATTGATTTATTAAGGCTTGGGCTTTGGTCAATGTGGGTCAAACCTAATTACCAAGCCCAAATAAGGAATCACCCTTAAGTGCCATAAAACCAATTTTAAGCCCATAAGGCCCAATTAAATTATTAAAGCCCATTAATTAAATTTTTAATATTCCAAACATTAAAGTCCAATTAATTAAAGTGTAATACCAAGATTAATGTATTAACCAAATATTTCAAAAATACCCATTTAATTTATTAATCATCAATTTTTCAAAATAAATGTCCAACATTAATTTTAACAAAAATCAACTCCTTTACATGTCCTTGTATTCGGCCAAGTGAGTTTTTTGTGTCGATTTGTTTTTCAATCCGATTGAATTATTAATCTACATCCCGTACACGTTCTAAGTCATCCAATGATCTTAAACACAAAAAATTTCAATCCACTCCAAGTAGCAACACATTCGGCCAAGGCATGAATTTGGGGAAAAATTCATCCAATGCATTTTTCATAAATTGATTCCATGTATCATCATTCTATATACATGTAAGCATTCTTATTAATCAAATTTCACAAGAACATGCTTCAATCAATTTCACCATATCATTCGGCCAAGGTCAAAATTTTGGGGAAAAATCATCCAATGCATTTTCATAAAATTGATCCATGTATCATCATACTATATACATGCAAGCATACTTATTCATCAATTTCACAAGAACATGCTTTAACCATTTTATCACACCATTCGGCCAAGGTTAAAATTTGGGGAAAAAATCATCCAATGCATTTTTCATAAAATTGATTTCATATAACATCATTCTATATACATGCAAGCATACTTATTCATCAATTTCACAAGAACATGCTTCAACAATTTTATCAATTTTAACCTAAAGTATTTCATGCTTAAACCTAGCTCAATGATACCATTGTTGGTTCTATAATATGTCCCAAACAAAGATTAAGCATGTGAAATACTATAAAGAATATATATAAACATGAAGTGGCGGAATCATACTTACAATACCTTGTGATGAAGAAGATGATCAAATGGTAGAAGCTCCAAGTGTGGAAGATTCGGCCAAGAGGAGGAAGAAGACTTGAAGCTCCAAGCTTTTGTATTCCAAGCTCTTTGATGGTTTCCCTATCACCTCTTTTGATCCCTTGCTTGTGCTAGCAAAAATGGAGAATAGAAGATCAAATCTTCCTTTGCCCTTGTCAATGGAGTTCACGGCAATTTGAGAGAGAAGAGAGATTTTGTGTAAAGTTTAATTGATATTTGTTTTACCAAAAATCAATTTATATTTATGTTATAATTTATTAAATTAATAATAAATCTATGACATAAACCATGCAATGGCTTAGAGTGTCAAACTCACTCAAACTCCATGCAAAGCCTTTGAGTGTAATGCACACTATCACCATGCAATGCCTTAGAGTGTTTGTACACTATTAACATGCAATGCCTTATCATTAAAATAATGCATATAATGACAAGTGTCATGTGGGCCCCACGTTCCCAAATGAAAGTGGGCCCACGTCCACTCACGCGTTCGGGTTCGATATTTCCGAAATACCGAACTTGCGTCGCGACGTTAATTAAATCGAATTTAAATAAACAATCGCGCCTAGCGAAATTATTATTTACGTCGCTAATGAATTATTTCTAAATTAACTCGTATGCCCGAATTAAAATCTAATTTTAATTTCGCGTCGAAATCGAATTTCAATTATTATATCGAATATAATAATCTTACTGATTAATTCCAAATTAATCGTTCTCTCTCTCTAAATAAGGCACTTTATCCAGATAAAGTTTTTCCGTAATTAATCCAAGATTAATAAATTCGAATCAAATATCATAGGTGAATCTTCGGGAAGCGACCCAAGAGACCTCCGGATATTTTGGCAGTAAATACGGTCGTCGGATAATCCGAACACGTACGTACCTCGTACTACGTCTTTACCGATTCACAAGACAAGGTTGGCTTCTAGCAAAGCGCCATGCCTACCCAATTCTCCAGAAATATTCTTATAGGAATATAAGATCTATATCAAGCGTAGTATACCGTAGTATTGCGTACATCGATCCAGTATCGGATGATCACATGCTAGGCCTAGGGCTGGAGATGTGTCTGCCCCGTACGAAAAATATATATCGGACATCAAGCAACTAGTCTCTTTAAATCGGACAATCTGACCTGGTCATATTGTCCGACGGTTGCAACCTTTTATAGAGTACTAGTTCTGTGCCCTGCATGATCATCACCTCCATATGTCTGAAGCGATACTTCCATCTTGACATCACATCCAGTACACTACGCTTCTCGATAACCCAGAAGAGGTGTACACAGAACAGACCGGTAAGGTCCCCAACCACCAAAACCAAAGTTTACCGATTGTCGCAAGTACTAGCGATGTAAGTCTCAGGTTAAGACCATATACACCTACCCTGATGCGGGCCTCCCATAGACACATAGACATACTACCAATGGGATTCCGCGGGGTCTATCCAGAGCGAAGCTGTTTTCCGTACCATCGGTAAAACACAACCTCCTATCGCACTTGCATAAGTATCCAATACTTAAATATATGAGAACTATGCCGTTGTGCCCTCACAACGTGCACAAGCGCAATACTAGCCTATTCCCACATTATCGATGTCCAGTCTCGATAATACTACGGCTAGGGATATTTAATGATTAAACCTTTATGGATTGATACTGTCTCATATCATCTCAATCCAGTACTAATCATATGGACTTTTGCCATTTATATATCAAAGTAAATAAAATTACAAAACGGCAAAAGGCAATTTCATTATCACATAGTTAATTTTGTACAATAATACAATATCATTTACAAACAGTGACGCTATGGGACATAATGTCTAACAGCTTCGACCCCTGGGCTTCATTCCCAAACCATCGGGTGTGAGATGCTTTATTCTCTGGTTCATTCTCGAATCGTTCCTTGTGTGAGATGGTTCATTCCTGAACCATTCCTTGTGAGATGGTTCATTCATGAACTCTGTTCCTTGTGTGAGATGGTTTATTCTCAAATTGTTCCTTGTGTGTGATTGTTTCATTCTCGAAACTGTTCCTAGCGTGAGATGGTTCATTCCTGAACCGTTCCTAATATGAGTTGAGTTGGTGGCGAGGTGCTTGTGTTGGGAAGCGGCCGCGACTCGTGCGCAGCACAAAATTAAATAAATTAACTTATGATGCCACTATCCATTTGCCCAAGACCCATTGTTTGATTTTTCTACAAGCCTAGGCATGTTCGATATATTCTAAGCATAAAAACTCATAAAATATTTAAAGAACATAAACCTAACATGCTAACTATAATAAGAACTCTAATTAAAATAACAAAGAAAGAAAAAGACTTACTTGAACAGACGTTCTCATCCAGTCCTCCCTATAATCACAAGCTTTTTCTCGAACTCAGCAAGCTCTTCCACGTTCCAAAGAGCCACCCAGTGTGTGGCCTCCAAAGATGCACACACGAAAGCACCAAAACTCAATGGCAAGGCTACGCCTTGAGTGCACGGGTATTTTGCCTTGGTGCTAGCCTAGGAAAATACCTCAAAACTTTTAACTCGAGGTTCTCTAGTCAAATAGACTTTAGGATTCTCAAAATCAGTGGCTTACTCTTAAACTTTAGAGTTGCTCACTTATCTACACCCAAGATATGAAAAGTTTCCTGCAAAAATTTGTAAAGAATTCATTGGGTTTATATATGTGCTCCAAAGATAACAAAATTAATTAAGAATCCGATGTGGGATAATTGCTAATTTAATCTTAGCCATTGGATCTTAATTTAGTGGTTTAATGAGATTATAAAACCCTATAAGTGTTTGGGCCGAATTGGAATTCAAAACAAATAACAAATAAATAAATAAATTTACTATTCATATTACTATTCATGTTTTTTATTTATTTATTTATTCCAATTCCCAAAGTGCCTCTATCATAATTCACCAATCCCTAAGCCACTTTGGAACCTCATAAATAATTTGTTCACTAATTAAACACATTGAACCATTTATGAACAATTCCTACAGCAATCATATATGCTGTTAAATTTGTATTGTGCACTGTTAACCATTGATTTCGACTTTGTTGTGTGTGACCTTTTGGGTTCCCCTCAAGTTGGACATGAAATTAATAATGATAATTTAATCGAACATAAATTATCCTCCGATCAGATGGTCGTTCGATTTCAATGACCAAGGTTGACATCTAGCAATATGCCAAGGCCCCCAAATGATAAGGAAAGATATATACCATTTGTATGCGATTTACATATGATACGGTCACTCGCCTCACTGTATCCCCACCGTTTGACCTAGGGTAAGGAAATTGTCTACCCATATAGTCAAGATATGAATGTTGATAGTGTCATGAATCATGCTAACCCAGAATCTCACATGATTCTTCCGTTGCGGCACAGTCTCAAGCACTGATCACACATATCAACCTGGGAACTGGAATACTACTCTTATAAGGAAATATTATCCGAGAGAGTGGCGATTCTCTGTTGCATCTTTACAAACTTCATGTGTAAATTACAACTTCATGTTGATCGATCCTATTACTGAAGCATAAGGGATCCTACTCATACGCTCTCTATCTGAAGAAGTATGTGGACATTGCTCCTTAGATAATTTTATTCCATGACAAGTAGGTAAATTACCTCTTTTGGAATCTTCCATTTTAAATCTTTTCAAAACTTTATCTATGTACGTAGATTGAGAAAGTCCTAACAACCTCTTAGATCTATTACGGTAGATCTTAATGCCGAGGATGTAGGCTGCTTCTCCCAAATCTTTCATGGAGAAATTCTGAGATAACCATTGCTTGGTGGCTTGCATCATTGGAATATCATTCCCGGTGATTAATATGTCATCGACATATAATACAAGAAATATAACAGCACTCCCACTACTTTTCCTGTAAACACAAGGCTCGTCTACATTTTTTATGCAGTCAAATTCTTTGATTGTCTCATCAAATCGTATATTCCAACTTCTGGAGGCTTGCTTGAGTCCATAAATGGATCATTTAAGCTTGCATACTTTATTATGATCATCCTTAGATGCAAACCCCTCAGGTTGTATCATATAGACTTCCTCTACGAGGTTCCCACTAAGGAAAGCTGTTTTGACTTCCATCTGCCAAATCTCATAATCAAAGTGTGCAGCTAGTGCCAGTAAAATTTGAATGGACTTTATCATTGCAATAGGCGAGAAGGTTTCATCATAGTCAATTTCTTGGATTTGTCTATAACCTTTAGCCACCAACCTAGCCTTATAGGTTTGGATGTTGCCTTCTTCATCAGTTTTACGCTTGTAAATCCACTTGCAGCCTATGGGTTTTATCCCTTCAGGTGCATCCACCAAGTCCCAGACTTGATTCTGATACATAGAGTTTATTTCAGATTTCATGGCCTCAAGCCACTTGACTGAATCAATGTCACACATTACTTCGTCATAACTGGTGAGATTGTCATTATCAATGACCTGATCATATTCCTTATCAATATGGAAACCATATCTTTCAGGCTCATATCTTTCCTACCAGACCTTCTAAATTCATAACCTGTGGTTGTTCCGTCGCTGCTCTTTTGAAGGGGTTTGGGGTTTAGTTCTATGTTAGTTTGTTCTTCTCGTACCTCATCGAGTTCAAGTCTACTCCCACTATTTTCTGAGAAGGTATTCATTCTCTAGAATTTAGCATTTCGTGAGACAAATGTTCTTTGTTCATTTGGGACGTAGAACACGTATGCTCTTGGGTTCAAGGCATATCCTACAAACTTACATTTAATTGCCCTATCATCCAATTTGTTAGTTTTGTGAGCTAACATATGCGTCACATCCCCAAACTCTTAGATAACTAAGACTAGGACGTTTCCTAGACCATAACTCATATGGTGTTTGACTAACAGTCTTGGAAGGAACTTGGTTTAGTAGTAGTGTTGCAGTTTCTAAAGCAAGACCCCAAAATGAAAAAGGTCGATCCGTACCTGTCATCATTGATCGGACCATATCTAATAATGTCCGATTTATCCTTTCGGAGACCTCATTATGCTGTGGAGTTCCCAGAGGAGTCCACTAGGAAACAATGCCATTTTCTCTCAAGTAATCTTGAAATTCGCTGCTTAAGTATTCACCACCTCGGTCAGACCTTAATGACTTAATACTGTTATTAAGCTGGTTTTCTACTTCAGTTTTGAAGTCTTTGAATTTCTCAAAGTCTTCAGATTTTTACCGCATAAGGTACACATACCCATATCGCGAGTGATCATCGATAAAGGTAATGAAGTAGGAGAATCCACCTCTAGCGGTAACTGACATTGGTCCGTATACATCAGCGTGTATGAGTTCTAATTTCTCCACTGCACGCTGTCATTTACCTTTGAAAGGTAATTTTGTCATTTTACCAAGTAAACAAGACTCACAAGTTCCATAAGGTTCATATTTGGAGGGTCTGAAATACCCATCCTTATGTAGCTTAGTTAATCTTGTTTCATTGATATGACCTAAGCGACTGTGCCATAGAAGTGATTTATTGAGATTATTCGAGTTAACGTTGTATATATTAGAGGTTGAACATTCTTTGTTAGTTTGTAATACATAGATACCACTATTCAAAATACCTCTCCATATTTTATTTCATTGAAATATATAGAACATTCATTACAACTTATTAGGCATGAAAAGCCTTTATTACATAAAGAAGAAATTGAAATGTTGTTCTTTACTAGAGAATGTACATAAACACAATCTTCTAAGTCTAAAACTAAACAATTTGGCAAAACTAATGAATAAGTCCCCACGCACAATGCATCCAGTTTTGCTCCATTACCCATGCGTAAGTCAACCTCCCCATGACGGAGTCTCCTATATTTTCTCAGGCCCTGCACATTGTTACACAAGTGAGTCCCACAACCGGTGTCAAGCACCCAAGTAGAAGGTTCAGAGTTTTGAGAATATAGTTCAATCATATACAACATACCTGAAACATTAGGCTTCTTGGCCTCTTGGGCTTCCCTAGCTTCCTTAGCTTTCAATGATCTACAGTCTTTATTCCAATGACCCTTCTTTCAACAAAAGAAACATTTCCCATTTCCCTTTTTCTTCTCCACCTTACCATTGGGCTTTAGGTGATCTGGAGCCTTGGCATTGCCCTTATTTTTCTTTGGACCTCGTGGCTTCAGGTCCGTACCCATAAGCATGACAGAGGTTTTAAGCTCTGGTTTCAAGTCCTTCTCTGCTTGCTTTATCAAGATGGTGCAATTCTGGTAAAGTAACTTCTTTATTATACAGATGAAACTGCATAATAAAGTTAGAGAAGTCTTTTGGTAAGGACTGAAGAATTAGATCGTGACCTATCTCATGATCCATGATGAACCCGAGGTTGGCCAATTTTTAAATGTGGCCAATCATCTTAAGCACATGTCCACTAATAGATCCTTCCTTATACCTTGTTTGGAATAAGGCATATGACACTTGAAATCTCACGATATGAACGGAAGTTGCATATAACTCCTTCAAGTGAAAGATGATGGTTTGAGCATCCATATCTTCGTGAACTTTCTTAAGTTCGTCCGAAATAGAGCCAAGCATTATGCAAATTGCTTGCTCAACATCATCGACGTGTTTCTTCCAAGCATCAAATATATTTTGGTCAGCATCTTCTGCGGGTTCAGGGGGAAATGGTCTTTCAAGAACATAGAAAACATTATCTTGTCGTAAGACAATTTTAAGGTTTCTAAACCATTCATTGTAGTTGTCCATTTTGAGCTTATGCTCATCAAGGATGGAACAAAGTGATACTTTGTTTGCCATTTGAATGTTTGTGAAATATTTTAACCCACCTGTTAAGAGAGAATGTTAAAATTAGGAATATGTTTTCATTAATGTTTCATAATAACATGGGCTTTTAATATTATAAAGTTGCTCCCACTCAATTGTTTTAAAATTTTAAGCAAATTGCATCAACCCCAATATGATTGATTTCTTGTGGGCAAGGATCCCATTATCATCATTTCATAACTCCGACTAGGCCCGGTCATTATAAAATATGATAATTAGGTAGGTTCCCAACCAATTTATGATATAAATCACAATTCCTTGATCATTGGGTTGGGCAATCAAACATGCCATGGCTTATGCTAGTTCTCGTGGACACCCAATCTTTGCCACTAAGTTATAAGACCACGCCTAAGGGTCGCTGCATCTATTGACTCAGAAAAGTCAAACCATTGCCAATAGTACAATTTAGGGACAAATTGGTATTGGTCAGTCTGGTAAAGCCTAGTCCTGCCAATACGGTTTAAGCCTTTTGGGTCTATACTTTACAATGGGAGGCAAATTTTAGACTTAAATTATTATTGAGGATTTTAGCAAGTTTAAGTGAATAACTGACAAATAAATTCCTCCATTGAAAATTCCCCAAATGGGGGTGGAGCGAACTCTCTTAAATACCCTTACCTCTTAGGCTCTTATTACCTTGGTGACAGGAATAAACGATAGATCCTCCAAATTAGTCCAACACTTTAAATATTCTTTAAGGTAAGCTTTGAGTAAATGATTATCTAGATGTCTTCACAACTTTTCCTTTTGGCTATAAAAAGGTAGTGAGTGAAGGAAGACACCAAATCATTATCTAACTCTAGTAATACCTTTGGTTAAATTAACTTTAGTTTGGAAAATTTTATTAACGCCTTGGTCTCACCCCACTTGTATCTTTTATAATGTCTTTTATTATAAACAATTGATTTATATTTATTAGCCTTAAAGGTAATAAATCTCTAAGTTCATCGCGGAATAATTACTTAGCTAAGGGATAAGCAATACACTCTCTATTTCCTTAGAAAGTCTCTAGATGCTTGCACCCTAAAATAATCATGCCAATTCTAATCATACATATAATCATCAAGCATATGAATTTTAATATGTTGGAATTATTTTAGGCATTAAATAACTTTGATTAATATTTAATTATGATATTGTATTTTATTTTAATCAAATAAATTTACTATTCACGTTTTTTTACATATGCGTGAACTTTAAATGCAATTTCACAATTCAAATCTTAACCAAATCATGCAAAACTTGTGCCTAAAAGTAAGTTCAGGGTGTTAGCTTTCCAACGAGCTCTTACACACCCAATTTCGAGTTCAAGTGAGAGAGAACTAATCAAAACAAAAACGGCACACTGATACCCCTGTTGGGAAGCGGCCGCAAGTGCGCAGTGGAAAATTAAATAAATTAAATTATGATGCCGCTATCCCTTTGCCCAAGACCCATTTGTTTTGATTAGTCTACATGCCTAGGCATGTTACTATATATTCTAAGTGTAGGCACTGCATTTTTGCATATAAGTCCCTATGATGAGTCTCATTTAGAGGCACTTCCTTTTATGTCACGGAAGTCGCAGGAAACGGACGTCGGAAGGGGAAATTTAGAATAAGTATGTCATCAGATTCATTTCACAAGTTCACTGTTTTCATTCGTGCTGTGTTCGTGACCACGTTCAAACGTCAAGCAGATTGCGGGCGTTCATGTAGCGTTCGAATGGTGTCGGTATTTCTGGTTTTGCTGCTAGCTCACACCCAAGCCCAATTAGCCCACCAAAGCCCATAAACACATCCAAATTAATTAAATACATATTTACACATGATAAAATAAAATAAAATCTAAAAATCACATACCAATTTTAAATAAAATCATGCCTAATTAAAATCAATCAAATATATCACTTCCTAATAAAACAAATATCATGCCTAAACAAACAAATTAAATATATCATATTCCTAATCTAGCCAAGACATGTCACCCAATCAAATATGAACTTCCTAATTAAGCATAATCTTGTCTCCAATCAATCTTGTGTTTTCCTTACATAACACCAAATCATATCCTCCTTTAATGCACAAATCTCTTCCTT
Organism: Zanthoxylum bungeanum; assembly: GCA_019454045.1. NCBI lineage: Eukaryota > Viridiplantae > Streptophyta > Magnoliopsida > Sapindales > Rutaceae > Zanthoxylum > Zanthoxylum bungeanum. The sequence continues at coordinate 46,129 of SKCR01010090.1, forward strand.
GTCAAGCAGAGGGATTCACCCATTCCCTTTGTCTATAAAAGAGACCCAAAACCAAGACCCTTCACCCCTCTGATCCCTCTCTCACGGCAATTCAGAAAGAAAACCTTAATATACTAAGTCTTGAACAACGTCCTTAGCAGCCACACGCGAACCCTTCACGCATCAGCCAACTCTCTCGCCACCTAGCCCCTGCCTACGCACTATTCACGAAACCAAGTCACTGTCCCCTGCCCACTAGCCACACACACACTCACTCAAAGCCTATTCTCACTCACGTTAATTGCCCCCTACACCTTCACGCTGCCAGCCACAAATTCATGTCACAAATCCATTTCAAACGCCACATGCCCCACAAGTCTTACTGCCTAAATTGCCTACACCTTCAACGCTATCTGTCCATATCCACGCTTCACCCCTAACTGCCTAAACTGCCTTCACGTTACAGCCCCTATTTCCTTTCTAAAATCATCAAAAATCAGTCCCAAACTGCCGCATAAATTCCCATCACTGCACTGTCCAAAACACCACTGAAAAACAGTCCAGAAACCGCCCAAAATAGTAACGAAAACTACCCCCAAACCAGTCCACATAACCCACAAAACAGTCCCATAAACACCAAAAACAGTTACCAAAATACAGCAGCAAAACAGCAGCGAAACAGAGTCAAAATAGTAGCTTGACCAGTGAAACAGCGAGGAAAGACGCAAACCAGTGAACCGAAAAAGTTGCGGAGCTTTAACCCTTCCAATCACCGTGAAACGTGAATCCGAGAGTCGACGAAAAAGGTTAGACCTGAGGGCACTTTTCACATCCATTTTTATTCATATTTTTACTGTTTATTGAATCTTATTTACATGATTATTGCGGAGTGATGCATGTTGTGGCACTTGAATAGATAGAAAATGCATGTATTGTGAAATGGTGTATGTTGTGGCCCTTGAATAAAACGGAAAATGTGTCGCCTCTTGTGGTATATAGGATGGAAACCCGGACATAAATTTCATAGTGATTCCGAATGGACGGTAGTATGATCTGTACTCGGGATACAACTCCACGTACCACTTGAGCAAACGGCGCATATTTAGTTTTATGTTGTTTGATTCGTTTATTATCCGTTATTTAAATTCTGCATGTTATTTGTTTGTGTAATGATGAGATAAAGCGTATGGGCTTAGTAAGTTGGATTAAAGGTCCTCCGTTTCGAGGGGTTAAAATCCGTTACCACGATGCTTTGCCGCACCGAATGACGTATATTCGGTTGAATTTTGATGTGTTCAATCGGGTATACAAACTCTGATATCGTTGTCTTTTTTTATATGCATTATGTCATTAGCACATGGGCTTAGTAAGTTGGATTAAAGGTCCTCCATTTCGAGGGGTTAAAATCCTTTACCACGATGCTTCGCCACGCCGGATGACGTATATTCGGTTGAATGTAAGATGTGTTCAATCGGGCATACAAAGTCCGATATTGTTGTCTTTGTTTTTATGTACATTATGTTATTAGCGCATGGGCTTAGTAAGTTGGATTAAAGGTCCTCTATGTCGAGGGGTTAAAATCCTTTACCAATATGTTTTGCCGCGCCTTGTAGCCCGTTATTATTTATTAGGTGTCATCTATTCATCCGTTCACATATGTGTCATGTTGTTTACTACATTTTGGAGGTCACTGCTGTAACCCAGTTCCAACGCGTTTCAGAACGCCGTACGAACGCATGTTTTCTATTTCATTTCCATTCGAACGCGTTTACGAATGCTACTCGAACGCGAACCTTCTGTTTACCATTCGAACGGGATACAAACGCTGAACGAACGCCCACAGTAAACAGGCCCTCTTCCATCACACCTCATGCATGGTTACTCATCTTGTCATTTACCTTTTTCATTATTCATGTTCTCGCAGTTAGTCATTTATTGTGTCCACAATATCACATGTTCGTTTCCATGATGCATGTTACACGATAGTTATCTACTTATGCTTCCGCATTCATCCATTCAACATGTTCATGAAGTTATATGCTTGTCGTTATCCGATTTGCTTTCATGCGTGATTGTACAATTATATCTACCGGCATTCTATGATCAAATGTAATGTGCTTATGACATTGTATGCTTTCCGTAGTTCAATTCATCTTATGCATGCAAATTGGGACATAGATTATATGCAAATAGGTTGTATGCAAATTCGGACATAGGTTATATGCAAACTTAGATATGAGCCTTGTACTTATGCATGCGAACTTAGGAGTAAATTATCCTTGGAAATAAATGTTGGAGGCTTGGTTAAATTATTGCACAAATCATTTTATTACAAGTGGCATAAGTAAGGGACCATTCTGAACCCAACGGTTTGAGGTCTTCCCTTGCGAGGGGTGAGTGCGGCCTTAAATCTTTATCTCGGTTCACACCGGGTGGCAACTCTATTATTCTCCGGTTTAGTCCCCCGCGGGCTACTCCGTACTCCCAACTAGGCCGCGAGCCTAGAACAGCATGCGTCGCCCAGTTTCTGTGTCCCACAGTCTGGCGACTCCACTGGGGAAAGAGAATTGGCCCCAAAATAATGTCTTGTAATGTTTGGATTTGTTGTTTAATTAACCGTGTCTACTGTGGGTTAAAAAGGGTTTAATCAAAGGCACTTTTTTTGAGCTAGGTAATGGTTTGGTTTCTTCATTCATTCACTACATTTCTATAAGGAAAAGCTATGAAGGCACCTAGATAATCATTTACTTGTAGCCTATTGTGATGGACTAATTTGGAGGACTCGTTGTTTATTCCTGTCACCAAGCGATAAGAGCCTAAGAGGCTTGGGTTTTTAAGAGAGTTCGCTCCGCCCTCCCCCTGGGGAATCTACAATGGGAAATCCATTTGACAGTCAGTCACACACCATAACTCGTTGGCACATACCCTAAGGTATAAAAAAGGTGCGCTCACTTGGTCGCTCGAACCCTTGAGTGAAGAGACCTAGTTGTGGGCAATCCTTCGCCAGCGAGAGTATTTGTCTACACTCCCGCAAACTCACACGTAGACCGGAGTTGTATGGCCTGTAGCAACTATTTCCTTGTGCATGTGGACCATCCCCATTTGGATGCAGTTGGACTTCTTGTCAGAAATGCGAACTTGTTGGGCCATTTAAACTGGGACAAGTTCGTATCCTATGATAATTGGGCCAAAAGCTTCTGAAATGTTGATGGGCCACTCTGTAGAAATTATTTCTGTATGCTTGTGTTTGGGAACATTGTTGTTTGGATCCATTCGGACCTTTTTTCATGAGGTATGGGCTTGTTGGGCCATTTAAACTGGGACAAGAACGTACCTTATGATGATTGGGCCAAAAGCTTCTAAAACGCCAATGGGCCATTATATGTTTGTGTTTAGGAACATTATCATTTGGATACGGTTGGACTTCTTTCCATGAAATGTGAACTTGTTGGGCCATTTAAAATGGGATGAGTTCACTCCTATGACATTTAGCCCAAAAGCTTCTATAATGATGATAGGCCGATTTGTGTGAAAATTTTAATGAATTGATATATTCCTTATATCGCATACATCTCATTCATCTCATGCATACATATATCTGTTAACACCATCTATGTCTATAAAAGACATCATAGATTCCTGTTGGGTAAGGAAAGGGGGAAGACTCACTAAAAGACCAGTAACAGATATGAGTACATCCGATAGCGAGGTATCCCGGATAGATCAGTTGGAAAACGGTCTCGCCAAAATTACTGAACAGTTGCAAGCCTTGACTACTATTGTGGCTGGTATGGCTGTACCCCGTGCTAGGGGGAATTCTGAGAATGTGAGGCGCGAGGAGCCTCGAGTGAGTTGGGGGGTGATATCCCCGCTTTTGATGACGACATGGCAGAGTATGCAACAGGCAGAGTGATTGGGTCTCAGGCAGAAGCTTCGGGATCAGGTAGAAATGGTTACCCACAAAATGAGGGGTAAACATGAAGAGTTGTTGGATTATGAGGCAGTGACCTTCGAAGAACAGTTGCCAGCTCAGTTCAAGATGCCGGATATGGCCAAGTTCGATGGGAATGGGGACCCGAGGGTCCATCTACGACAATATGTCTCGGTGATGAGTTCAGTGGGCCTGTCACAGCGCCAAGTTCAAAAGATGTTTGGGATGTCACTCGATGGGGCACCTGTGGTTTGGTATCACAGCCTTGAGAAGAAGGTTAAGGAAGATTGGAGGGAACTAGCTGATGCTTTTCTGAAACAATATGTTACAGACTTATAGATTGATTTATCACTCAGTGATTTGGAGAACACTAAGCAGAAGCCGGAAGAAAGCTTCAAGGAGTATGTAGACCGCTGGAGAAGCCAGCTTCTAAAGATGTAGACTCGATCCTCAGAGAATGACCAAATCAAAATGATCATCAAGGGCACCAAGCCTCCATTTATGGCAAGTTGAGACGAATGACCTCCATGATTGCAGATTTTCGACAGTTGAGGGAAACTGTCATGGATATAGAAGAAGAAGAAGCTGAGAAAAGAAAGTTCTATGGCCATAATAGGAGGACTTTTGGGGGACATTCTGAGACCAAGCCCGCTGCTGCCGAAGTCGCTGCCATTAGAAACAGGCAATTCTCCAACCTTGGTAGACCTTTGTCGAAGGTATTTGAAAAGTTGAAGGGACAAGGACTCTTAAAACCCTTAGAGCCTAAACCACTTCCAGATCCTATACCACCCAACATTGACCTAAGCCTGTATTATCACTTCCATGAGACCACGAAACTGACAACTGTACCTGCCTTAGCCATGAAATCCAAAACCTCATTGATGCCCATAAAATACCTGATCCTGAGAAAGAACAACCCAACACACATCGGAACCCCCTACCAAATTACCACTCTGTTCCACCACCCACATATATGATCAACTCTGGCCTACCCGAAAGCTTCATCCTCCAAGCTCTCAACCACCCAACTTCTTCTATGAGGATAGAGGATGACAGCAGTGAAGAACCATAGGCCAAGGAAAAAGGCAATGAAACTATTCTTTCTGGTTTATTTTCTGCATTTTTAATAAAGACATCGACTTTGTCTACTTGTTTTGAACCTCTTCCTGAATAATGATAAAGATATCCATTTCGCCTACTTGTCTGAGTCCTTTCAACCTGCATGACATGAGTATATTTGACAAAAGCATTCAACCCTGATACCATGATATTCAGCGACACTCAGAACACGGAGGATTCCCAAAAGAAGCAAGCAGAAAAGACAGAATAACCGTTCAGTAATAGGAAATGGGGCAGTGAGGCTGTCAAACTTGGAAGGAAATAAGTTCACCAAGTCGATCAACGTGGACATATTGAAGCAGTACTTTGCCAGAGGAAGAGAAGACCGAGCAGTCATCAAGGGAATTGGCGGAAGACCTAACCCAACGGGATGGGAAACTCATTCACGCATGCATGCATACACGTAACATATTTTGCATTCCTTTTTGTGTTTTGTGTTTGTTTTGTGTTCACATGTTTTGAAGAAGAAAGAGAGAAAGCGGCAAATGAAAGTAAATCAGAAGCATCAATATGACATCAGCGGTTTGGGATGAGTCCCAGGGTTGAGGCCCATATCAGTATCAGTCTGGGGGTGAGGCCCATATCAGTATCAGTTTGGGGGCGAGGCCCATATCAGTATCAGTCTGGGGGCGAGGCCCATATCAGTATCAGTCTGGGGGCGAGGCCCATATCAGTATCAGTCTGGGGGTGAGGCCCATATCAGTATCAGTTCGGGGTGAGGCCCATATCAGTATCAGTTCGGGGCGAGGCCCATATCAGTATCAGTTTGGGGGCGAGGCCCATATTAGTATCAGTCTGAGGGTGAGGCCCATATCAGTATCAGTTTGGGGCGAGGCCCATATCAGTATCAGTTTGGGGTGAGGCCCATATCAGTATCAGTATGGGGGCGAGGCCCATATCAGTATCAGTTTGGGGTAAGGCCCATATTAGTATCAGTTCAGGGCGAGGCCCATATCAGTATCAGTTTGGGGGCGAGGCCCATATCAGTATCAGTCTGGGGGCGAGGCCCATATCAATATATGTTTGGGGGTCGAGGCCCGCATCAGCATCAGTTTGGGGATGAGGCCCGTATCAGTATCAGTTTGGGGTGAGGCCCATATCAGTATCAGTCTAGAGGCGAGCCCCATATCAATATCAGTCTGGGGGCGAGGCCCATATCAGTATTAGTTTGGGGCGAGGCCCATATCAGTATCAGTTTGGGGCGAGGCCCACATCAGTATCAGTTTGGGGGCGAGGCCCATATCAATATCAGTCTGGGGGCGAGGCCAATATCAATATATGTTTGGGGGTCGAGGCCCGCATCAGCATCAGTTTGGGGATGAGTCCCAGGGTCGAGGCCCACATCAGTATCAATTTGAGGATGAGTGCCAAGGCCGAGGCCCACATCAGTATCAGTTTGGGGATGAGTCCAAGGGTCGAGGCCCACATCAGCATCAGTTTGGGGATGAGTCCCAAGGTCGACGCCCACATCAGTATCAGTTTGGGGATGAGTCCCAAGGCCGAGGCCCACATCAGTATCAGTTTGAGGATGAGTCCCAGGGTCGAGGCCCACATCAGCATCATTTTTGGGATGAGTCCCGAAGGTCGAGGCCCACATCCACATCAGCATCATGCATACATGTATACGTATCACATACATACAATTTTTATTTTGTTCGCAGGATTGAGCCACACACAACGGATGTCGAAAATGACGCTCCAAAATGGAGCTCACACAACAGATGCCGAAAATGGCGCTCCAAAATGGAGCTCGCACAACAGATGCCGAAAATGGTGCTCCAAAATAGAGCACACACAACATATGCCAGAAATGGCGCTCCAAAATGGAGCACACACAACAGATGCCGAAAATGGCGCTCCAAAAATAGAGCACGGTTCGAGAATGAACCAAGGGTCGCAGCACCTCACCACCAAATCAACCCAACTCAATACATGGCAAGTCAAGTGGCAGTTGGCGAGCCAGGTATGTAAAAATGCATTGCATAACTTTGATAGGATCGTCACTGTTACACATTACACAAGTCCCATCAAAGTGGGGGCGACTGTGGGCACTGCATTTTTGCATATAAGTTCATATGATGAGTCTCATTTAGAGGCACTACCTTTTATGTCACGGAAGTCGCGGGAAACAGACGTCGGAAGGGGAAATTCAGAATAAGTATGTCATCAGATTCATTTCACAAGTTTACTATTTTTTTTCGTGCTGCGTTCGTGACCACGTTCGAACGTCAAGCAGAATGCGGGCATTCATGTAGCGTTCGAATAGGTGTTCGAACGGTGTCGGTATTTCTTGTTTTGCTGCTAGCCTCACACCCAAGCCCAATTAGCCCATCAAAGCCCATAAAACACATCCAAATTAATTAAATACATATTTAACACATGACAAAATTAAATAAAATCTAAAAATCACATACCAATTTAAAATAAAATCATGCCTAATTAAAATCAATCAAATATATCCTTTCCTAATAAAACAAATATCATGCCTAAACAAAACAAATTAAATATATCATATTCCTAATCTAGCCAAGACATGTCCCCCAATCAAATATATGAACTTCCTAATTAAGCATAATCTTGTCTCCAATCAATCTTGTGTTTTCCTTACATAACACCAAATCATATCCTCCTTTAATGCACAAATCCCTTCCTTGTCAAGCAAGGATTCACCCATCTCCTTTGTCTATAAAAGAGACCCAAAACCAAGACCCTTCACCCCTCCAAGCCCTCTCTCACGGCAATTCAAAAAGAAAACCTAAATATCCTAAGTCATGAACAGCGTCCTTAGCAGCCACACGCGAACCCTTCACGCATCAGCCAACTCTCTCGCCACCTAGCCCCTTACTATGCACTATTCACGAAACCAATTCATTGCCCCCTGCCCACTAGCCACAAAGCCACGCACACACTCACTCAAAGCCTATTCTCACTCACGTTAATTGCCCCATGCACCCTCACGCTGCCAGCCACAAATTCACGTCACAAATCCCTTTCAAATGCCACCAGCCCCACAAGCCTTACTGCCTAAATTTCCTACACCTTCAACGCTATATGTCCATCTTCACGCTTCACCCCTAACTGCCTAAACTGCCTTCACGTTACAACCCCTATTTCCTTTCTAAAATCATCAAAAATCAGTCCCAAACTGCCGCATAAATTCCCATCACTGCACTGTCCAAAACACCACTGAAAAATAGTCCAGAAACCGCCCAAAACAGTAACGAAAACTACCCCCAAACCAGTCCACATAACCCACAAAACAGTCCCCTAAACACCAAAAATAGTGACCAAAATATAGCAGCAAAATAACAGCAAAACAGCAGTGAAACAGAGTCAAAACAGTAGCTTGAGCAGTGAAACAGTGAGGAAAGACGCAAACCAGTGAATCGGAAAAGTTACGGAGCTTTAACCCTTCCAATTACCGTGGAACGTGAATCCGAGAGTCGACGAAAAAGTTTAGACCTGAGGGCACTTTTCACATCCATTTTTATTCGTATGTTTACTATTTATTGAATCTTATTTACATGATTATTGTGGTGTGATGCATGTTGTGGCCCTTGAATAGATAGAAAATGCATGTATTGTGAAATGGTGTATGTTGTAGCCCTTGAATAAAACTGAAAATGTGTCACCTCTTGTGGTATATAGGATAGAAACCCGGACATAAATTTCATAGCTGATTCCGAATGGACGGTAGTATGATCTATACTCGGGATACAACTCCATGTACCACTTGAGCAAACGGCGCATATTTTGTTTTATGTTGTTTGATTCGTTTATTATCCGTTATTTAAATTCTACATGTTATTTGTTTGTGTAATGATGAGATAAAGCGTATGAGCTTAGTAAGTTGGATTAAAGGTCCTCCGTTTCGAGGGGTTGAAATCCTTTACCACGATACTTTGCCGCGCCGGATGACGTATATTCGGTTGAATGTAAGATGTGTTCAATCGGGTATACAAAGTCCGATATCGTTGTCTTTATTTTTATATGCATTATGTCATTAGCGCATTGGCTTAGTAAGTTGGATTAAAGGTCCTTCGTTTCGAGGGGTTAAAATCCTTTACCACGATGCTTAGCCGCGCCGAATGACGTATATTCGGTTGAATGTAAGATGTGTTCAATCGGGCATACAAAGTCCGATATTGTTGTCTTTGTTTTTATGTGCATTATGTTATTAGCACATGGGCTTAGTAAGTTGGATTATTAAGTGTCATATATTCATCCGTTCACGTATGTGTCATGTTGTTTACTGCATTTTGGAGGTAACTGATGTAACCCCGTTCGAACGCGTTTTAGAACGCCGCACGAACGCATTTTTTCTGTTTCATTTCCGTTCGAACGTTTTTACGAACGCTACTCGAACACGAACCTTCCGTTTACCATTCGAATGGGGATATGCACGCCCACGGTAAACAGGCCCTCTTCCATCACATCTCATGCATGGTTACTCATCTTGTCATTTACCTTTTTCATTGTTCATGTTCTCGCAGTTAGTCATTTATTGTGTCCACAATATCACATGTTCGTTTCCATGATGCATGTTTACACGATAGTTATCTACTTATGCTTCTGCATTCATCCATTCAACATGTTAATGAAGTTATATGCTTGACATTATTCCCGTTTGCTTTCATGCGTGATTGTACAATATTATCTACCGGCATGCCTATGATCAAATGTAATGTGCTTATGACATTGTATGCTTTCCGTAGTTCAATTAATCTTTATGCATGCAAATTGGGACATAGATTATATGCAAATAGGTTGTATGCAAATTCGGACATAGGTTATATGCAAACTTAGATATGAGCCTTGTACTTATGCATGAGAACTTGAGAGTAAATTATCCTGGAAATAAATGTTGCTTAGGCTTGGTTAAATTATTGCAAAAATCATTTCATTACAAATGGCATAAGTAAGAGACCATTCCGAACCCAACGGTTTGAGGTCTTCCCTTGCGAGGGGTGAGTGCGGCCTTAAATCTTTGTCCCGGTTCACACCGGGTGGCGACTCTATTATTCTCCGATTTAGTCCCTCGTGGGCTACTCCGTACTCCCAACTAGGCCGCGAGCCTAGAACAGCATGCGTCGCCCAGTTTCTTTGTCCCACACTAAGCATAAAAACGTATAAAATAAGCAAAGAACATAAACCTAAACATGCTAACGATCATAAAAACTCTAATTAAAATAAAGAAATAAAAAACACTTACTTGAACCGAAGTCTCCTCCAGTCTTCCCTCAAATCTACAAGCTTTTCTTGAACTCTGCAAGCTCTTCCACGTTCCAAAGAGCCACCCAAGTGTGTGGCCTCCAAAGATGCACACACCAAAGCCAAAACTCAACGGCAAGGCTATGCCTTGAGTGCACGGTTATTTTGCCCTTGGTACTAGCCTAGGTAAATACCTCAAAAATTATAACTCGAGGTTCCTCTAGTCAATTAGACTTAAGGATCCTTATGGGACACAGAAACTGGGCGACGCATGCTATTCCGGGCTCGCGGCGCGGTTGGGAGTACAGAGTATCCCGCGGGGGACTAAACCGAAGAATAATGGAGTCACCACCAGTGTGAACCGGGAAAATGAGATTTAAGGCCTCACTGACCCCTCGCAAGGGAAGACCTCAAACCATTGGGTTTGAAATGGTCCCTTACTTATGCCACTTGTAATAAAATGATTTGTGCAATAATTCAACCAAGCCTAAGCAACATATTTCCATGGATGATTTAATCCTAAGTTCGCATGCATAAGTACAAAGCTCATATCTAAGTTTGCATATAACACATTTTTCATGTTTGCATACAACCTATTTGCATATAATCTAGGTCTGATTTTGCATGCATAAAGGTAAATTAACAAATAAATGGCAATTGCACAATCATGAGTAATGAAAAGAGGCAATCAGACTTGTAATACAAAGGATAACTGATAGGGGCAAATTACGCATAAGATATGATACAAATGACTCAGTTCAGTGTGTGCGCGTTCACGTAGCGTTCGTAAACGTGTTCAAACGGTAAATAGAAGGTTCGCATTCGTGAAGCGTTTGAGAATGCGTTCGAACGGAACCTGACCTGATACAAAATAAAACAAAGAAAATACATGCGCGCGTTCGTGTAACATTTGCAAAACGCGTTCGAATGGTAAACAGAAGGTTCACGTTCGTGTAGCATTCGAGAACGCGTTCGAACAGGACCAGACCTGATGCATGATAAAATGAAGAAAATGCGTGTGCGTTCGAGTAGCGTCCGAAAACGCGTTCGAACGTTAAGCAGAAGGTACGCGTTCGTGTAGCGTTCGAGAACGTGTTCGAACGGAACCAGACCTGATGCATGCAACACATACATAGATAAACAAATCCCCAATATAGGACCTCACATGTCCGATTGAACTCATTCTCATCCAATCATGTGTACCTCGTCCGGCGCGGTAAAGCATCGTGGTAAAGGATTTTAACCCCTCGAAATAGAGGACCTTTAATCGTACTTACTAAGCCCATGCGCTAATAATACAATGCATACAAGAAATAAAAGAAACAACAATATTGGACTTCATGTATCCGATTGAACATATCTCTCATCCAATCGAATATACATTATCCGGCGCGGCAAAGCATCGTGGTAAAGGATTTTAACCTCTCAAAATAGAGGACCTTTAATCGCACTTACTAAGCCCATGCGCAAACAACACAATACATACAAGAAATAAAAGAAAAAACAATATTGGATTTCATGTATCCGATTGAACATATCTCTCATCCAATCGAATATACATTATCCGGCGCGGCAAAGCATCGTGGTAAAGGATTTTAACCTCTCAAAATAGAGGACCTTTAATCGCACTTACTAAGCCCATGCGCTTTATCTCATTATTACATAAACAAATAACATGCGGAAATCAAGTAACGAATAATAAACAAATCAAAACAACATAAAACGAAATATGCGCCGTTTACTCAAGTGGTACGTGGAGTTGTATCCCGAGTACAGATCATACTACCGTCCATTCGGAATTGGTTATGAAATTTATGTCCGGGTTTCCATCCTATATACCACGAGGGGCGACACATTTTCCATTTTATTCAAGGGCCACAACACACATTATGTAACGACTCTCATGCAAATAAAATTCAACAAACAATTAAAAGATGAATATAAACTAATGAGAAAGGTGCCCTCAGGTCTAACCTTTTTCGTCACTCTCGGACTCGCGTTTCACGGTGATCGGAAGGGTGAAAGCTCCGCAACTTTTCTGGTTCACTGGTTTGCATTTTTCCTCACTGTTTCGCTGTTTAAGCTGTTGTTTTTACTCTGTTTCGCTGCTGTTTTGCTGTTGTACTTCTGTTGTATCTTGGTCACTATTTTTGGTGTTTTAGGCTACTGTTTTAGGTGTTTTTAAAGGCTTTAAGTGCAGTTTTTTAATTATTATTTTAGGGATTAAAAGTGCAGTTTTTTTAGTCACTGGTTTAGGTGATTTAGGGGCTGTTTTTTCGGTGATGTGTGTTTCTGTATAGGGGCTGTTTCGGAGGTGTTTCAGGTTGTAATGTTTTCGGCAATTGAGGGGTTATGGGGCTGTGATTTTTGGCTAAGGGTGTAGGAGGAGAAGAGAAATGTTTGCTTGCTATATACGTGAATCAATAGGTTTTTTTTCTTGCTGTATGCGTGTGTGTCAGTTAGAGGATCCAAGGGTTGGGAGAGGTTGGTTTTTTATAGGCAAAGGGGGGTAGGGCTACTCCTTGCTTGACAAGGAAAGGGATTTGGCTTTTAAGAGGGATTTGATTTAGTGTCAAATAAAGAAATCTTAAGATTGAGAGGGGACAAAATTAGTTCAATTAGGAAGTCAATATATTTAATTTGTGTTGTTTATGCATGATATTTGTTAAGTTAAGGGATACAATATTTTTAATTAGGAATAAAAATATTCTTGATTGGGAATATAATTGGTTGATTGATTTTAATTATGCATGATTTTATTTAATGTTTTATTTAATTTGGTATATGATTTAATTAATATTTTATTTAATTTGGTATATGATTTAATTAATATTTTATTCAATTTGGGCTTTGGTAGGCTAATTGGGCTTGGGTGTGAGGCTAGCACCAAAACCAGAAATACCGACACCGTTCGAACGCCGATTCGAACGCTACACAACGCGCCCGCCCGCAATCGTTGACTTCAACGTGGTCACAAACGCAGCACGAACGAAAAACAGTGAACTTGTTAAATGAATCTGGTGACATACTTATTCTGAATTTCCCCTTCCGACGTCTGTTTCCCGTGACTTCCGTGACTTAAAAGGCAGTGCCTCCAAATGAGACTCATCATAGGGACTTATATGCGAAAATGCAGTTCCTACAGTCGCCCCCACTTTGATGGGACTTGTGTAATATGCAACAGTGACAATCCTATCAAAGTTTTGCAATGCATTTTCACTTACCTAGCTCGCCAGCTGCCACCTCACTTGCCTGCTGTCTCGAACTGAGTTGATGATGCAGTGGACCTCGATCCTGGGACGCATCCCAATAACTGCAACGACAACGGGGGCCTCGACCCTGGGACGCATCCCAATACCGCTGACAAAATATGGGCCTCGACCATGGGACGCATCCTAAAACTAACGATGCAGGGGGCCAACGACCCTAGGACGCATCCAGATAACTGCACCCGACAACGGGGGCCTAGACCCTGGGACGCATCCCTGAAACTGCTGGTGATATGGGTTACAACCCTGGGACGCATCCCCAAAACTGCTGATGACGTGGGTTACAACCCTGGGACGCATCCCCGAAATTGCTGATGATATGGGTTATAACCCTGGGACGCATCCCCAAAACTACTGATGACGTGGGTTACAACCCCGGGACGCATCCCTAAAGTTGCTGATGTGGGTTACAACCCTGGGACGCATCCCCAAAAACTGCTGATGGCGTGGGTTACAACCCTGGGACGCATCCCCGAAAGTGCTGATGTGGGTCTCGCCCCCTGGGACTCATCCCCAAATCTGAAACTGCGCTGATGTTGCTTTTGATTGGCTCATCTCTACCGCTTCCTCTTTTCTTCTTCGAACCTGCGAACACAAAACAAAACAACCACGAAGAGAATGCAAGGTATGTTACGTGTATGCATGCATGCATGTGTTTCTTATCCCGTTGGGTTAGGTCTTCTGTCAATCTTCCTGATGACTGCTCAGTCTTCTCTCCCTTAGGCAAAGTAATGCTTCAATCTGTCTACGTTGATCAGCTCGGTGAACTCATTACCTTCCAAGTCCGACAGTCTCACTGCTCCATTTCCCATTACTTTCTGCATTATGTAAGGTCCTTCCCAGTTATGTCTGAACTTTCCTCTCGGATCTGTCGTCGATGGCCTCGATTGCTTAAGTACCAAATCACCCTTTCTGATCTTGGTGGGACGTACTTTCTTGTTGAATGCTCGGTCCAGTCTCTTCTGATACAACTGCATATGATGCAAAGACTTCATTCTCTTCTCATCCAGCAGTGCTAACTGATCAAACCTCTGCGTGGCCCATTCTTATTCTGGTAACTCTGCCTCTGCTAATACCCTCATAGATTGTATTTCCACTTCCACTGGCAATACTGCTTCCATTCCGTAGACTAGAGAGTAAGGTGTGGCCCATGTTGATGTTCTCACTGATGTTCTATACCCCCACAAAGCATATGGTAGTTTGTCGGCCCAATCTCTGCAGTTTTCTGTCATCTTGGCTAAAATCGTCTTTATAGTCTTGTTGGCTGCCTCAACTGCCCCATTTGCCTGCGGCCTATACGGTGATGACTTGTGATGGCCTATCCCATATTTCTGTAGCACTGCCTTTGTTTCTCCCTGGAATTGAACTTCGTTGTCCTTCACTACATGGTGAGGCATACCATACCGACAAATGAGATTCTGAGCTATAAACTTTTCCATCTGTTTCGCTGTAACATTACGGAATGACTCAGATTCCACCCATTTTGAGAAATAATCTACTGCCACTACTATGAAGCGATGCCCATTCGATGCATTCGGTCGAATCTCTCCAATCATATCAATTCCCCATGCTGAGAAAGGCCACGACTCTGACAACCCGTGCAACTATGTGTGTGGCAAATGATTCAAATTACCGTGTGCTTGACAATCATGACAGTGCTTTACCATCTTCGCACAGTCGGTCTCCATAGTCGACCAATAGAAACCTTGTCTCAATATTTTGCGGGACATATTCAACCCGTTCATGTGCGGACCACATACTCCGGCGTGTACTTCTTCCATTACCTGATGAGCCTCTTCTTTTCTCAAACACTTCAACTGAATACTGTTTGCTTGCCTCTTGTACAGTTCCCCTTTCAAAATCACATACTGGGAAGCTAACTTCTGAATGGCTGTTCTGTCTTTTCTGTCTGCTCCCTCTGGGAGTTCCCAATGTTCCAGATACCTCTGAATGTCATGATACCAAGGTTTACCGTCATCAACCTCTATTTCCAGAATTCGCTCTATCTCATAAATAGGTCTTCTGGCTGTCGTCAGTATCAACGGTCTCATCACTAACTTTTCTGGATTTTCTCAAGTCGCTGCAAGTGTAGCCAATGCATCTTCCATCTGATTCTCTTCTCTTGGCAAGTGCTGAAACTTACAATCGGGGATAACCTATGCCAACTTTCTGAGGTAAAAAAGGTAAGGTTTCAACCGTTCTTCTTTCAATTCTCATTCTCCTGACATCTGCTGGACTACCAACATAGAATCTCCGTAGACTTCCACACTCTCGGCCTTCAAGGCTATCAATGCAGTCAAACCAAAAACACATGCTTCATACTCGGCCATGTTGTTTGTTAATCTGAATGTCAACCTTTTGGCCAAAGGAAAGGTCTCTCCTTCGGGGGTCACTATCACAATCCCAATTCCAGCTCCCTTGTAATTTACTGCTCCGTCAAAATACATTTTCCATCTCTGAACTATTATTGCTTGGATCTCTTCATCTGGAATTTCAAACTTATACTAATCCCCTTTAACAGGTTGCAATGCCAGAAACTCTATTACCGCTCGCCCTTTGACCACTTTGGTTGTGAGATACTCAATGTCAAACTCTGTCAGCAATACTAACCATCTGCCCAATTTCCCCACTAGCGAGGCACTGAATGCGGATATTTCAGAGGATTCTCCTTTGCCACTACCTGGATCTTGTAAGACTGAAAATAATGCCGCAATTTTCTGGAAGCCCATACCACTGTTAGACGGATCTTCTCTACTTCTTGATAATGAGCCTCATACGGGAGCATCTTCTTACTCAGATAATAGACTGCATGTTCTACCCCTGTCTCATCTGCTTGTACCATCATTGCCCCCAGTGCTTCTGATTTCATGGCCAAGTACAATATCAAAGGTGTGCCCGGCTTCAGAGGTTTCAATACAGGAGGCTTTACCAAGTACTCTCTGATCTTGTCGAAGGCTGCTTGACACTGTTAATTCCATCTCACTGGCTGATCTTTTCTCAACAGTTTGAAGATAGGATCACACACTGACGTCAACTTGGCGATGAACCGACTGATGTATTGAATCTTTCCCAGGAATGCTCTGACTTCCTTCTCAGTTTTCGGTGCTGGCATTTCTGTGACTGCTTTGATCTTTTCAGAGTCTACCTCTATTCCTCCCATTCCCACTGTATGTCCCAGCAACTTTTCTGATGTCACCTCAAACACATATTTCTTGGGATTTAGCCGCAGGTTGTATTTGTCAACTCTCTGAATTAACCTTTCCAGTGCTTCAATATGCCCAACTCTCGTCTCTGATTTCACCATCATGTCATCCACATACACTTCAATCTCTTTGTGCATCAAGTCGTGGAATAGTGTAGTAGCCATCCGCTGATACATAGCTCCCGCATTCTTGAGCCCAAATGGCATCACCTTGTAACAATAAGTACCCTACTCGGTAACAAAGGCAGTCTTGTGTTTGTCTTCCTCAGCCATAAGAACCTGATTGTAACCTGAAAACCCGTCTGTAAATGAATACATAGCAGATAAAGCCGCACTATCAACCAGTACGTCTATATGCGGTAGAGGAAAATCATCTTTCGGGCAAGCCTTGTTGAGATCTCTGTAGTCCACACACATTTTGACCTTCCCGTCTTTCTTCGGCACCGGCACAATATTAGCCAACCACTCAGGATACTTTACTACTTCCAAGAACCCCACATCTATCTATTTCTTAACTTCCTCTCTGATTTTCTCAGCCCATTCTGGTCTCATCCGTCGGAGTTTCTATTTCACCGGCCTCATATTCGGATAAGTTGGTATTGTATGCTGGGCAATGTTTCTGTCTACCCCAGGCATGTCCTCATATGACCAAGCAAACACTTTGGCATATCTGACCAATACTTCTTCTAATTTCTCCCTCTCATCGGAGGTAACTTCACTTGCAATTAGAATTTCCTTAGGACTCTCAGGTGTACCAAGGTTAAATGCATTTGTTTTGGTGGAGCTGATATCAAATATACTCAAGTCATGCAAGTTAGAGGAAATAGACTCAGGCCAATAAGCAAAATGATTGTCTTTATTGCTAACAAATGCGGGGGTACACTCAAATAAATCAGGAAGACATATGTCCTCATCTTCTACAGACACTTCTTCCTCTACAGCTGGGTTCTTCTCAGGCTCTTTATCCTCTTCAAGAGTCAGGCTCTCAAACTTCATTAGTTCTTCCTCCCAATTCTCTTCTTCCTTCTTCACAATTTCTTCCATCATCGGATTCTTACCCAGCATATCCTGGAAAATCTCAAATCCAGGTACCACAATCCCATTAACTTCCACCGGTTCAGGCTCCCCTTGATATCCCGAAGCCTTCACAAAACATTCCATCAGTTTCAGACCTTTCTTCTTAACATTTGGTTTTTCTTCATCAGATGTGTATCCCAAACCCTTCCGAGTAGTATGCCCTCTGAAATCTGGCAGTTTTGAACCTTCACCCGGCTCAAACTTCATTTTTTCATGATCCTAGCCACCCTAAGATCCACCCATTCCTCAAAAGTTGATGATACTTGAAACCTCATGAAAGGCTGTATCTCCAAGGCAGCCACATCATTATCTATCTCAGCTCGGATGGTAACAGTATCTCCCTCATACGGGAACTTAATCATCTGATGCAAAGTGGAAGGCACGCCCCCAAGTTTGTGAAACCAAGGCCTTCCCAACAATAAAGTGAAAGTAGCCGGAATGTCCAACACCGTGAACTCAACTTCGTCTTCAATTGGGCCTACTTTGACCTCTGCCAAAAAAGTACCCTCAACTCCTCGTTTGCTGTCATCATAAGCTTTGATGGTCATACTGGAGGGGTCCAAATCTGTTGCTTTCATACCCAGCTTTTCCAAAATCTTCAACGGGCACACATTGATGGACGAACCGTCATCCACCATCACACATGACGTTCTCTTGCCTTTCACCTCGACCCTTATGAACAAAGGTCTGTTATGGTTTCTCCCCTCAGCCGGGAGTTCTTCCTCAGAAAAAGTGATCGCCTGCAAAATTTCATTTTGTACTGATCCCACAAACATCACCGGATTAGCATCCTTCGGTACTACTATTTTGCTCAAGGCTTCAATCATAGCCTGTATGTGCTCCTGTGATTAACACAACAATTCCCAGATGCTAACTTGTGCCCAGATCTTTTTCAATTGGCGAAGCACTGTATCTCCCTCAGAATTATCCCCATTTTCTACTACTTCTCTCCCTTCAGTCAATACTTCTTTACCCTTATCAGTCATATCATTGTAGAAACGCCCGCTGCGTGTCATACCCCTCACTTCTTCTTCATCACTACTAGAGAAGTCTGCCCAGAAACTCTTCCCATGTTTTGTTTCATCTTCGCTGTTACTATCCCAAATCCTAAGGCAAACGGCTTGGAGGTCAAAGGATTTGAGGACAAGGTTCTCGGGTAGGCCAGAGTTTATCATATAGGTTGGTGGCGGGACAGAGTGGTAATTTGGTAAATGGTTCTGGTGTGTGTTGGGGTGTTATGTTTCAAGGTCGGGTATCTTTTTTGAGTCTATAAGGTCCTGGATTTCATGGCGGAGTCGGGCACAGTTGTCGGTATCGTGGCCTTTCTGTTGGTGGAATTGGCAATATTGGTTTAGGTTGAGATGTGGTGGTGGAGGGTTTGGGAGTGGTTTGGTTTCTAGGGGTTTCAGAAGTCCTTGTTTCTTCAATTTCTCCAATACCTTGGACAATGGTCTACCCAAGTTGGAGAATCTCCAGTCTCGGATATCAGCAATCTCAGCAGAAACAGGCTTTGTTCCCGATGTCCCCCCAATGGGCCTCATGTTCAGACCATAGAATTTTCTATTCTCGGCCTTTCTTCCTCAATATCCATGACAGTTTCCCTCAACTGTCAAAAATCAGTAAGTAATCATGGAGGTCATCCTCCTTAGCTTCCATAGATGGAGGGCTTGGTGCCCTTGATAATCATTTTTATCTGGTCATTCTCTAAGGGCCTGCTCTGCATCTTTAAGAGCTGGCTTCTCCAGTGGTCCACATACTCCTTGAAACTCTCTTCGGTTTCTGCCTGGTGTTCTCCAGATCACGGAGTGACAGATCTATCTCCAAGTCCGTGACATACTGTTCAGGAAGGATGTATCAGCCAATTCCCTCCAATCTTCCCTTACTTTCTTCTCAAGGCTGTGATACCATACCACCGGTGCCCCCTCGAGTTGTTGGATAATATGACCCATAGCGTCACTATTTGCACAGATCATTGTGTGTTGTGCAAATTAACTATGTAATAAGGAAATTGCACTCTCATCATTTGTGATTAGATCACCATAGATATATAAATGAAGAGAGGTCCCTATGATTAGTTCCTGGATTGAGATGATATGAGACAGTATCAGTCCACGAAGGATAATCATTAAATATCCCTAGCCGTAGTATTATCGAGACTGGACATCGATAATGCGGAATAGGCTAGTATTGCACTTGTGTGCGTTGTGAGGGCACAACGGCATAGTTCTCATATATATATAAGTATTGGATACTTATGCAAGTGCGATAGGAGGTCGTGTTTCACCGATGGTACGGGGAAACAGCTTCGCTCTGGATAGACCCCTCGGAATCCCATTGGTATTATGACTATGTGTCTATGGGGGAAGGCCGAAATCAAGGTAGGTGTGTATAGTTAACCTGAGACTTGCATCGCTAATACTTACGATAATCGATAACTTTGGTTTTGGTGGTAGGGGACTTTTAACAAGTTCTGAGTACACCACTTCTGGGTTTATCAGAGAGTCGTAGAGTATTGGGTGTGATGTCAAGACGGAAGTGTCACTTCAGTCATATTGGAGTTGATGTCACGCAGGATACGGTACTAGTGCTCTTGAGTGTTGCGCAACCAATCGGGATATTGTGACCAGGTCATGTATATCCGATTATAGAGACTATGTTACCAGACATCCGATATGTGCTTCGGACGGGGTAGACACTTATCCAGCCCCAGCCCTAGCACGTGATTTATCCGATACTGGGCTGATATACACAATACTACGGTATACTACGCTTGATACAGATCTATATATTCCTGTAAGAATATTTCTGGAGAATTGGGTAGGCATGGCGCTTTGCTAGAAGCCAACCTTGTCTTGTAAATCGGTACAAACGTAGTACGAGGTACTTACGTGTTCGGATAGTCCGACGACCGTATTTACTGCCAACATATCCGGAGATCTCATGGGTCGCTTCCTGAAGATTCACCGATGACGTATGACTCGCACTTTGATTAATCTGGGATTAATTAGAAGAGAGAGAGATAGAATTAATCTGGGATTAATTCGATGAGAGAGAAAATTAATCTGGGATTATTTGCGGAGATATTTTATCTGGGATAAAATATTAATTAAAGAGAGAGAACGATTAATTTGGAATTAATCGATAAATTAATATATTCGATATATTAATCGAAATTGGATTTTGACGCGGAATTAAAATTAGATTTTAATTCGGGCGAACGAATTAATTTAGAATTAATTCGTTAGCGACGTGAATAGTGATTTCGCTAGGCGTAATCATTTAATTACGACGCGACGGAAAATTCGTTAATTTGGAATTAGCGAACCCGAGCCAGAGAGTGATTGCGAGCGCATTCGCATTTCGAATTCGAGCGCGGCACTCGAATCACATCAAGCGTCAAATCGTTTGTCACATCATGCGTCAAATCAATTGTCACTTTGAGTGATGTGACTTGACAACATGTCACTTTATTAAAGTGATGTGATGTGACTTAAAGTTAAAAGTAAAAGATGATGGAATATGAAAAGGTTTGGAATATATATGTTTTATTTTTTTTGGAAAATAAATGAATAATATATATTTACTTTTTCCTTTTTCCTTTTACATAATTCGGTCCTCTCTCTCTCCAACATGCAAGACACGGTCTTCCTCTTTTCCCTCTTTTTTTCCTCTCATCTCCTTCACGGCTTCACTGCCGATTTTGCTTAAAAATTGTTTTTGGTTTTACCGATTATTGAGAAGCAAATTGAAGGAGACTTAGTGCTAGCACACCATGAGTGATACATAGGTGATAGGGAAGTGATTCTTTGAGCATGGAAGCTTGAAGCTTGGAGCTTCAATGGAGTCTTCAATGGCCGAAAATGGAGGAGACTTTCACAGCCCCAACCGTGCGTCCACTGTAGTTCCAGAAGCCATTGCCGAGCTTGGAGGGAGGCAAAAAACGCATGTTCTTCATTTCATCAAAACCGTTCAATGTGAGTTATATTCCGCACCTCCTTTGATGTGTTCATATGCGGTTTTTATGCTTGATTTATTGATCTTGGGACTTGATTTAACTCCAACAATGGTATCTTGAGCTTTTGATGCATGAAAACCGAATTAGGGTTCTTGAGCAAATTTGGGGCTTTTTGATTTTAGCTTGATTCTGACAAATTGATTCTTTGAGAATGCTTATATTTGATTGAATTTGAGTTATATGTAATCAATTTGATAAAAAATTGATTGGATTGATTTTCCCCAATTTGCTTATTCTTGGTCAAAACTTTGATTTGGGTAAACTCGATTTAGGCATGATTTGGTTGAATTGTTTGATGAAGTATGCTTGAATGACGTTGAATTGAAGTTGTGCATGATCAATTTCAAGAAAATTGGATTAGATCAATTTTCCCCAATTCTTTAGGTTGAACATTAAACTTGAAATTGGGTAAAATGTGTTTGAGCATGTTTTAATTGAATTGGATGTTTAAGTATGCTTAGAACATGTTTAATTGAGATTGTGTGTGATCAATTTCGTGAAATTGGATTGGATTCAATTTTCCCCAAATTGAAGGCTTGGCCGAAAATTGCATAACCCTAATGTCTTGGTAATTTTGTTTTGTTTGATCATTGGATGACTTAAAACAATTGGTTAATGTTGTTTTAAAGTTCAATTGGATTGAATTTTGATTTAGAACTTTTTTCCCTTTTAAAGTGGCTTGGCCGAATCTTATGAACATGAAATTCATGGTGATTTTTGTTGTTTGATTCATTGGATGAGTTAAACTGATTTGGGAAATGATGATTGTGGATTCAATTGGATTGAAACCGAATCGAATTGAAAAACCCCTAATTGCCGAGACTTGAAAGCATGTAAATTGGGTTTGATTTTAATTGAATTGTGTTGGACACTATTTGGTTGTTAAAGTGCATGATTGGTTAGGCTAATTGATGTTTTAGAAATGTTAATTGGGTAATTGATTGTGTATTACACTTAGGTTAATTAATTGTGAAATTTGGAATTTTATAAGTTAATTAATTGGGCTTGATTTTGGAAATTGGGCTTGTTAGGTTGTAATTGGGCTTTTGAGCTTTGTTGTAACAAAGTTGGGTTTAGGCAAAATTGGTTGGATCCAATTAGGCCCAAAACCGAATCAAAAGGTCCAATTATGACTTAATGGACCTTAATTATTTAATTGGGCCTAATGGGCCAAAATTAATTTAAAGGCTTATGGGGTAACTCCCGGATTGGACTTTGGTTGCGGGTTTGACCCGAGTTGACCAAAAGTCCACGCCTCAAGAAATTAATTAAAAGCCCATTGGACTTTAATTAAATTAATATTGGATATTAATCGGGCTTTGAGACCCGTAACGATTAATTTGGAATTTAAGTCGTAAAGGTTTATTTTTATAAAGTGTAATATTTAATTTGGAATTAAATAATGAATTAGAATTAAATACGTATTAAATTGGATTTAATCATGTAATTTAATTTAATTAGTAGAAATCGTACTTTGAGTACGTGTTCGCAATACGAGTTTGACTCGAACAAAATCAAATCTTTGTTTGAACATTGGATGATCACTAATTATCAAGATTAATTAATTTGATTAGATTGATTGATAACATGCTTGTATGAATACATGGTTGTGATGTTTGAATAATGTATATCGGATGGATATTAGCCGGGTGGGGCGATTTTGGAAATTGTAATAAAATTGATTTATTAATTGGACCTGCGTGTCCAGCCTTATCTCCTATTTCATTGTATTCTCTTCTCACCTATTCCCCTCTATGTATATGAGGTTTCTTTAGAAGTGTAGTGTAACGGGTAGAAGTAGTACAAGTGCTAGCTTGAGTGAGAAAGGAAGAGATTTGATCTAGGATCAATGTGTAAAGTATCCATCCGCATATCATTATTATTTATTTTCATATACACTTTATTATGTATTTAGAATGCATGTTTAAGGGTGTATGATGATGAGACCTTAACAAAGATAATTAAATTGATAGCCAATTTGCACGCGAAAAACCCTCGTTTTATATTAAGCAAATATCCTTCCATTGAATGATTCTTGTTCAAGATCCGAAGTTGGCATTGTTTTATTGACCAAAGTCAAGACCTTTGTCAATCAAGGATGTACTTGAATCATGAGAGTTTTGTTGCATATCGGTGTCTTGTCCAAATCGTGATTTTTATTGGCCAAAGTCAAGATCACTTTTTGTAATGACATTGATTACGAAACTTTCCTCGTCAATGGGTCCGCTTAACTGGAATCATTAGGTTTGTTTTTGGCCAAAGCCAAGGCCTAGATGATTCAGAGGATAGGGTTAGGAAAATGTAATGGATACATTGACATTATACATATGTTTCGGACTTGGATGTCCACCTAACCGGATCTAGGAATTGGATGAGATCCAATTGATCATAGAGATCTACCTAAGTTAAATAGCATACAATTTTTTGTTGACCAAAGTCAGGATTGTATGATACTTTAACGGGATCCTAGCCCACTAGGAAACGGTTTCCCGAGTACTCCACAGAGGGTTAGAGACTCGACGAAAAATAGTGGGAGGCAAGTATTGAATTTGCAACATTCGTTCGAATACTCGTTAAACAAGCTCATTTAAATTATTTCGTCGTTATATTAAATGTTAGTTAGACTAATATTTAAATTGTTGTTTTATAAACAGTTGGACTGTATTATACTTGATTATATATAATTGGATTATATTAATCAATATATTTGAATTAATTAATTTCAGTTTACAGTTGATTTTATAATTGGATTATAGTAATCAATGTAATTGAGGTTAATTAATTTGGATTATATTTGATTATATAGTTGGACTATTATAATCATTATAATATATATAGTACCACTAATCGTTGTTAAATAGTTGGACTATTGTAATCAAGATAAGAAATTGAAAAGTTGGATATTTAAAATATAATCTGGGATTAAAATATTTTAAATGATTTAATTTTCAAATTGGGAATAAATAATAGGTTACTTTATTTGATAAAATAACTCATTATACCTTAAGCCCAAAATTAAGCAATATAAGTAGAGCATAAATCTTTGGAAGATTTATGTGATGATGACTTTAATGCTTAATTTAATTACTTGTCATAAATCTAATTTTTTGATTTAAGAAGTATTAAAATTGCAATTTATAATTCTTGAAGAATTAATTGACTATTCTAGAGGAGATAAAGTCAAAGTTTGCAATTGGGGATGTAGCACGAGGTGCACATCGTTTCGATATTCTAAAAACCAAGGCTTGGCCTAAGGTTCCTAAAATATTGAAAAGGATAATTGATATATACCAAAGTGACTGCCATTTGGATATGGAAGACACGAAGGAATTAAAGAAAGGGCGAGGCTCTGACTTTAAATATATTTGTCTAAGTTATGTTCACTACTAGTATTGAAATTAGATTTTAAATACTTAGTGTGGAACATAAAATATATATGTATTGATATTCAGAATCTGCTTTGAGCAGGATTCTGACTTCAAGCTGAGATTTCTCTGCGAATCGGAAACGGGACGAAAGTCGCTGTTTCGACCGTAGATACCTAAGTTTAGGAACTACCCTTTGGGTGTGTACTTAAATTAGAACTGTTATAATGTAACTAGTTTGACTAGAAACATTATCTCTTTATCAGTGTTTAACCCACTGCGGGTGAACCTTTATATTCTAAAACACTAAAGTGTTTTATTATATAAAGATGATACTGAGATAAATACATTAGATGTAAATAACAGAATTTATATTTTGAATATATAAAATCTCAAACATATAAATGACAAATAAATAGCTCAAATTGATTTGATCAATAGAGACTTATTTATGGCATTGTTGTCTAGGACACAATTAAACGAGACACGTCAGTTAGACGGTGTGTCCGAACTAAAACCGAATTTTGTTGGACATTATAAGGTTTGTCACGAGTCGCTCTGAGCTATCATTTCCTTCAAACAGGATATGTATTAACAGTGCAAAACTTATTTAGAATAAGGTTCCATATAAATCTGTTTGACAGATATCATATAGGATATGAATAGGAAGAAACGGGGTTTCTTACTCCTAATAATTTGGGTATGCCAGACATAACGTTTGGATGATACCAAACTAAAAACCCAAATTGGATAAGTGCCAATATAGGTTATCCTAAGGGAAACCTTAAGTATAGTACTTGTAAATCTCACATGAGAACAATATGATTGTTGCTCACCATGCGGTTTCCTGAGAGGAATAACGATATGCAGTGGTCAGTGGGAGGATAGTGATACTCGATGAAAATCGGAGTAATACTATTCAAAGCACGAAGTCCTTAATGGAACACAAACATTTCATCAATGATGAATCTGTACCATTAATCTTCAAATACACAAGAAACTTCGTAGATCGGATAGAGTCAGAAAACAACCTAGGGTATGGGTTTCTGATCTAACCTCATTAAGATGTCAATCTTATGGAGGTGTACCATCCGACTACGTTTAGAGGAAGTGATACAAGGTATCGACTCTCTGTTACGGCAAAGTGCCATGAATTCGAAATGGATTCCATGTATAACAACTATTTTGGATACTAGTTGTTGTACCATAAGGCATTGTGCCTATGGTACATTTAACGTCTTCAAAGAAGACATACATGGATGGCAACATACCACGTACAAAGCTAGGCTTTTGACGGAAAGGTATCGTTATCAACATTGTGTTAATAACGGTTCAACCTTTTACCTGTTGCCATGGTAAATCCATTTTGAAGATGCTTGTTGATAACTGTATATTTCATTTATGAAATATGTCAGTTACAAATCAAAATCGCTTTCCTGAAAAGGAAACCTTTTGGAGAATGTTTATAACATTCTGACGATT
Source organism: Zanthoxylum bungeanum (assembly GCA_019454045.1). Lineage (NCBI taxonomy): Eukaryota > Viridiplantae > Streptophyta > Magnoliopsida > Sapindales > Rutaceae > Zanthoxylum > Zanthoxylum bungeanum. The sequence continues at coordinate 72,779 of SKCR01010090.1, forward strand.
TTGTATAACCGACAAACAAGGTTTGCGGATTATTCAATCCATGTTTGGATTGAAGCAAGCATAAGGTTCTTGGAACTGACGTTTTGAAATAATCATAATGGTTTATGATTTAACTCAAAACGAAATAATTCTTGTGTATATAAGGAGGTTACTGGGAGGGCGCATTGACAGTGAAAATTCCCATAAAACAATTGGTGAAAGCTTGGCTTTCATAGAAATTCTCCGTAGAATTCTGGGGAGTAACACCTTTATTCAAGGAATAAAGATCTACTGGGATAGATTAGAAGTTGTTAACACTCTCTGGGAAATTGTACATTTAAAATGTACTTGTATTGGTGTCTCATACGCTTCGAGCATATGGAGTCACGATCAGGTCAATCCAAGTGATAGTCACTGGATTGAAGTTGAGAACATCTGTTAGTATCTCAGAGAACTAAAGATGTTATCTTAAACTATGGAGAAGGAGAACTTGTAGTGACTGGGATCACTACTGCAAGTTTCCAAACAATTAAAATACTGCGGTACTATAAAGTTTGAATAACAGGGACAGTGAGCTGGAAATCTTCCTAGCAAGATAACTGTTGCCGAATAAACAACAAATGCGGATTATTGCTGCAGCTGAGGCAGCAATAGAAGCCATTTGGATCGATAATAAATCTAATTAGATTAGATATAGTTATGTTAGCAGCTGAGCTAGGCGTCAGCACAGGCTAAAGAATTAAAGGTCTCATCGACGATCCAGATATATACTTCTATATCATCTGATTCATTCGGATCATACATCGTGGCGATGTGATGATCGTGTAAATCGCGTCAGACGATAATTAAGCAAATCCGCTGACTAAAACCTTTCCTCAGCAATTTGAGCGAATTGTACATAGTTCGGTGTTAGGCACTCGAGTGACTGGCTATGTGCCAAGTGGGAGATTGTTGGATAATATGACCCATAGCGTCACTATTTGCACAGATCATTGTGTTGTTGTAGCAATTAACTATGTAATAAGGAAATTGCACTCTCATCATTTGTGATTAGATCACCATAGATATATAAATGAAGAGAGGTCCCTATGATTAGTTCCTGGATTGAGATGATATGAGACAGTATCAGTCCACGAAGGATTAATCATTAAATATCCCTAGCCGTAGTATTATCGAGACTGGACATCGATAATGCGGAATAGGCTAGTATTGCACTTGTGCGTTGTGAGGGCACAACGGCATAGTTCTCATATATATAAGTATTGGATACTTATGCAAGTGCGATAGGAGGTCGTGTTTCACCGATGGTACGGGGAAACAGCTTCGCTCTGGATAGACCCCTCGGAATCCCATTGGTATTATGACTATGTGTCTATGGGAGGCCGAAATCAAGGTAGGTGTGTATAGTCTTAACCTGAGACTTGCATCGCTAATACTTACGATAATCGATAAACTTTGGTTTTGGTGGTAGGGGACTTTTAACAAGTTCTGAGTACACCACTTCTGGGTTTATCAGAGAGTCGTAGAGTATTGGGTGTGATGTCAAGACGGAAGTGTCACTTCAGTCATATTGGAGTTGATGTCACGCAGGATACGGTACTAGTGCTCTTGAGTGTTGCGCAACCAATCGGGATATTGTGACCAGGTCATGTATATCCGATTATAGAGACTATGTTACCAGACATCCGATATGTGCTTCGGACGGGGTAGACACTTATCCAGCCCCAGCCCTAGCACGTGACTATCCGATACTGGGCCAATATACACAATACTACGGTATACTACGCTTGATACAGATCTATATATTCCTGTAAGAATATTTCTGGAGAATTGGGTAGGCATGGCGCTTTGCTAGAAGCCAACCTTGTCTTGTAAATCGATATAAACGTAGTACGAGGTACTTACGTGTTCGGACAGTCCGACGATAGTATTTACTGCCAACATATCCGGAGATCTCATGGGTCGCTTCCTGAAGATTTTAATTCACCGATGATATGACTCGCACTTTGATTAATCTGGGATTAATTAGAAGAGAGAGATAGAATTAATCTGGGATTAATTCGATGAGAGAGAAAATTAATCTGGGATTATTTGCGAGATATTTTATCTGGGAAAAATATTAATTAAAGAGAGAGAACGATTAATTTGGAATTAATCGATAAATTAATATATTCGATATATTAATCGAAATTGGATTTTGACGCGGAATTAAATTAGATTTTAATTCGGGCGAACGAATTAATTTAGAATTAATTCGTTAGCGACGTGAATAGTGATTTCGCTAGGCGTAATCATTTAATTACGACGCGACGGAAAATTCGTTAATTTGGAATTAGCGAACCGAGCCCGAGAGTGATTGCGAGCGCATTCGCATTTCGAATTCGAGCGCGGCACGCGAGTCACATCAAGCGTCAAATCGTTTGTCACATCATGCGTCAAATCAATTGTCACTTTGAGTGATGTGACTTGACAACATGTCACTTTATTAAAGTGATGTGATGTGACTTAAAGTAAAAAGTTGAAATGATGGAAAGCTTTATTGCTTTTTATTTTTTACTTTTGAATAAAAGTATTATTATTTTTATTTATATTACTTGGTAAATGTAATAAAGATATATATTAACTTATCATTCTCTCTCTCCAACATGCAAGGCATACGGTTTTCCTTTCCCTCTCATTTCTTCTCCTCTTCTTCACGGCTTCACTGCCGATTTTCTTCTTGATTTTTCTGGTTTCACCGAATTTTTTGAAGCAAATTGAAGAAGACTTAGTGCTAGCACACCATGAGTGATACATAGGTGATAGGGAAGTGATTCTTTGAGCATGGAAGCTTGAAGCTTGGAGCTTCCATGGAGTCATCCATGGCCGAAAATGGAGGAGACTTTCAAGCCCCAACCGTGCGTTCACTGCAGTTCCAGAAGTCATTGCCGAGCTTGGAGGGAGGCAAAAACGCAACTTGTGTTCATTTCATCAAAACCGAAATTCAATGTGAGTATATTCCGCACCTCCTTTGTTGTGTTCATACTCGTTTTTTATGCATGATTTTTTTTTTTTTTTCTTTTTTTTTTTTTTTCTTTTCTTTCCTTGACAACACCTACCCTTCAAGGTAAGCATTCTCCTCATGGGATCCTATACTATACTCGCCCATGGGTAGCTTCACCCTTATCGGTTATAGCGGTCTATTTTTTCTTTTCTTTTTATTGCAGAGACTTTTCTTGTCTTTGTTTCCAACCAATCATATTCGTAGCATAAGTAACTAGGATTGACATCCAGGCAAACAGTCATTCACTGATCCACCATCTCTCCTAGTCATCTGCCAAATACCAAGCTTCTACTTTGGAGATACGTCATCAAGTGCTCGTGAGTCTAGCCAAGATCAATCCATTCATCAGAATACCGTGAGAGCACTGTTGGGGTTGGTGCTCTGAGCGCCAATCCGGGCCGTATTTATGTCTGATTCATGAATACGAACATCCCCTTATTCCATAATATTACTTATTTATGGTTGCACACCTCTTGTTTTTATATACGTATTCGATCTGATTACGATTAGATTGAAACTAAATGTGGTTTAGTGATATGTATATATTAGACAAAGGCCCGATAATATATAATGCAGTACACAGTTACAAAGTTAGTTTGTAATTGACATTGGGAAGTGTCACTGTTATATATATATTATCAAACATAGTTCCTGGTCAAGATTTGCTAACACGGGTCGGTTAGTCAAATCCGTTGAGACCAGTACATGTCGTATATCGAGACTTGGTCCGATGGTTTATCCCAATGAACCATGAGTCTGGAGAGACTCGTATAGACGTGTAGGTGTTTATAGTGTATAAACACTGAACGGCTCACCGAAGATTCTTAATGGATGGTACACCAACGTCAATAAGAATCTTCTCGGGTTGAGTAGCATAGTGGTCCTTCGACTTGAGACACCACTGTGGATGTATGAGACATCCTCCACACTTAGATGGCAGTCACGTCACCGATCTATTTAGATCAGACCTCCGCCTGTTCGTTGGGTGTGGATCGATCCTCAGGATATCCTGTGTGTGTCAAGATAGGATCCGTCAGTTCTGTGTACAGAGCATAGTAGTCCATATATATTTAGCAGTCTGTTAAATCTGTGGCCACAGTATACATCGGAAGTAAGTTCCGAGTGTTATTTAAGATTGCTAATAGATACGTCGACGAGATAATACCTATAGAGATTTGACGTTTACATCTATATCTCTGGATTATCTGGATACCTGTGACGGAGGGATTATACGTATGCAATGACCTCGACCTGTATGATTCAGCTAGTTTATCCGTGATCGTCATAATCTACGGGTGGATAGATTATGTACATGAAATTGGATTTCATGACGGATATACCTGAATCTAGAGAGTCTCAAAATAAATGAAACATACTCGTAGAGCACTAGAGCAACAATTATGAATAATGATGATTATTTATAAATCGTTTAATCGTTAAACGAAAAATACATGCGAACGGGCCGAACCGTCATTTCCTAATTAATGTGTATTTGTATTTAATATATGATATTATTAAATACACATTAATAAATAGTCAAATAAAGGTATTTGACATATATCATTAATATATGTATTTGAGATATTTAAAGTAAATATAATACATATGTTTGATATATTTGTATTTAATTAATTATTTAATTATTTAATTGTTAAATGATTAATATAATTAAAATATAAATATATCACCAAATGATAAAGTTAGGAAATGATTCTAAGTGTAATGTTTGACTTTACATTAAAGGAAAAGGTTGTCAAATTGATTTTGACTTCTTAAGATATTTGTTCAAAATTGTTTGAAAAATAAAAATATCTTTTTCCTTTATTTCTTTATAATTTCGGCCAATACACTTTAATATATAAGAGATATATTTTTCTAAGTTGCATTTGTTGACTAAATTAAATATCTTTAAAGTTGTTTTAGATATTTAACCAAGTTGAACAAATGTAAGACAAATGAAATGAAATTAATATTTTGTTAATTTGCTTGCCAATTTCGGCCAAGGGCTTTTTCCAAGCTATATTATGTTTTTCATTTCATTTCTTTTTAACCTAATACACTTTAACCAAAACTCCATTAAGGAAGCAAAGAATGCTAGAGAGAAAAGAAAGAAAATCAAGAAAAGCTTGGAAAATAGTAAGTATTTCCAACCTTCCATTAGAGAGTAATTTGTTCCTCTTGTTGTGGGAACATCTTGTGATGTTCTTGAGTTTTTCTATTCTTTATTCTTGTGTTTTTGATGGATAAATGTTTGGTGAAAGTGTAGAGCATGTATAATGGAGAAAGCTTGTGACTAGTGTAGTTATAAGTGTTCTTTTAAGGTTTTGGAAACCATGTTGCTAATCTAGAGTTGTTGACCCACTCTTAGATGACCTAGATTTGATCTTGAGTTGTTTCATTGTGTTGAGACTTTGATTGGATGGAAGAAACATGATTGAAGTAATTGATTTAACCAATTTGGTCTAATTTGTCCAATTTGAAGAAATTGAAAAATTAGGGTTCATGACCAATTCCAAATTTGGGGGTTTTCATATATGTTGTGTTTTGGATGTGTATATGATGCATATAAAGTTTCATGTTCATTGGATTACATCTTGATGTGTTTTGAAGCATGAAATGACAAATGGACAAAATGCCCACCTTAGGTGACATTCGGCCAAATGATAAGATTTTGGGGATTTTGGTGCTTTTGGTGTTTTGATGTTTTGAACATGCTAAGTTCATCTTAGAAATGATTTAGAATCATTCAAAATTGATTAGATCAATTTCGGACTAAAATGGACAAAATACCAATATAAGGGCAATTTGGTAAATTCACTTAAATATGATTTATTTGAATTTTATTTCATAATTTGATTATTAGATAATTAAATAAATATGTTTATTTAATTAATCCGAGAAAAATTTTTGAAATCGGAAGATACGATCTTCCGCCGCTTCCGCTGCGTTACCGGATATTCCCCTTAAAACCCCTACAAAATGGTATCAGAGCGAGTCTGATTCTAGGCCTCCATAAATGATTAGCTTGTTTTATTCAATGTTTAATCATGTTTTCTTGACTTTATACATGCTTGTTATAATCTAATTTGATTAGATTTAGGGTGTATGACACTTAATGGAATATCCCCGCTTAATAAGGTTTTAAAGTAACTAGTGTTTGGAATACTTGTTTCTTGGTCCGTCTTGTCAATACGGTTTATAAATATCTTTTCGTTGACTACATCCGAGACCGTGCCTCTGCTGTGAGGGGTAGCTGATAGAAATTTATTTATGCCGAATGTATATTAGATACTAGATAAATTCAAGCGAAAGCGGAATCCTGAACGTGCCCTAGCTGTCAGGGTTACGCAAGTAACTTGAGTTTATCATTGACAAGTTTAACCTTGGTACGTCTCCTTGTGGGCCTGCCTTCGCAGCGACAACGAGAAACGGTCAGGACCAAAACCTTGGAGTCACTAGTGAGTGATTGACAATTAGTTGTCTACCTGTGAATATACGTCGGCGAGACCGTGCCTCTGCTGTGAGTCGAAATATATTCATGGGGTCCTCTTCCCATTATGGAATTCGATTTAATTATTGAATTCTCGTCTTTCCGTTGGGGATTACGGCATTACGTAAAAATAATGGGAGGCACTGCTAAGTTTAAAATATTCCATAACTTAGGCAGTGTATGTTATTATGGAAATTGCCGCTTGTTTGTTTCCTTATTCTATAGTAGATAGAATTAAACTTTTATTTACTGCACACATATTTTGATATGTTATCTGACTAGACTCTTGGTTGCAGTTATTATAGAATAGGTTCTAGATACTAATAGACTAGGATATTATTAGATTAGTCTAAACCATCGGGAACTGTTGTTCCGATTTTCTTGAAAAATAAAGATGGTTAATGACTTAGTTTCTAAGTCATGATAGATAATCTAGATAGATATCCCCTTTAGGATATAATACTTTAGAGACAATAGTTTCTTATGCAGTAAGAATTGACTTGAATTAGTTCATGTCTCGAGATTCTTGACTGGCATTTAGAAAGCCCTATTAGGTATTTGTTTATCTAGTAATGACATTTCTAAGCTTTAATTACCTTTAGAGGTAATGTGTCTGACACAATTTGCTAATCAGTTATTTACAATTGTTGTGAATAGTTGAATGCAAATAGTAAAGCTAAAGAAAGGAGATGCATATATTTGTGTATAGAAAATATCGATTTTCACAATACTACAACTATAGGTATTGGATACCAGATCTCCCGTCTAGTTATTTGAAATATTGGTTAACGATTGTTTTGATATTTGATATCGGAACTTGCGACTATTGGATAGTCACTTGTTCTTTATAAACAATTGTTACATATTTTATAATAACTAGTAGTGTCATTGACGTAGAGATAAACATTAAGAAAATTATTCGGTAAAGTAAATAATTTAGAACGGTGCTTTATGAATTTAATCACTTAAGTATTGGATGCTTATCCGTATGGTAAATGATGGTTTGATACTAGATCACACCACACATCCTTATCCATTTAATGAATATTGTATTCAGGAAAGTGATTAAGATCTCGTTTAACCAATGATTGTCATTGGACCACCAAATTTATTTAACTGATACATTGGATGTATGTAGTTTAATAAATAATAATTGCTTAAGGTAGTTTTCTTTATTTCGTAACTTAGTTGATGAATTGTCATAACTTAGTTACGTGTTTCTGAAGGAACACATATTGAAAGTCTTGAAAGTATCAAGAACTTTCAATCTGTTCTGATGAAACGAAGATTGAACATTTTTGACTTGTTCAAATATATTCAATCTAAAATTTTGAAACTTGATCCTTAAATTCATTACATGTCTTTGAACTGTTCAAAGATCTTTGATACGATCAAACATTTGAATTTAAAGCAATTAGTTCTAAGGTTATTTAGTGAATATGATTCATATTCAATATTGTTCTTCCACGATTCCATCTTGATGGAATTGAGTAGTGGGAGCAATCGAATCTTATATGATTTGATTCGTCTGATATTGAAAGTTACCGAATTAGTTTCAATACTCTTGGGGTTATACTCCAGTAACACTAATTCATCTCTTTAATTAATGTTCCATTATTTTCTAGTTGCATATATGATATGTATAGGTAGAAAATTTGAATCTTGAAAAGTTTGAGATTTCAATCTTTCTTTTATATAATAGTTATATAATGGAAATTACTTACACCTCGGAGGTATAAGTAAAAGTTTATCGTTTATTCTGTTTAATAGAATATTGTATTCTATTTAATAGAATATCTTTCCTACGATTCTAAGTAATAAAATCGTTTTATACTTGGTGTGTAACATCAGATGTTAACTATTGTAGAAAACTTGACTTATTGAAGTCAAATGTGAGAATGATAAATTATAAATGGAACTACGTAATTAAAAATGAAACAACCCTTATACATCTTTCGTACAAGTCCAATAGGATAACAGAATCATTCACGAGTATTTGATACTTAATGGTTCCGTTGTTTTCTTACTGAAGAAAAATTATCATATAACTTGTAATGGAAGCGATATTTGATATCGATTCTGGAAGTTCACCATTGAACCTTAGATCTAAGATTGTTCATAGCTTACTACGATCAAGTTTTGAACTTGATTAAGCTTTCATTATGAATTAGTTCATGATATGTGCTAATTGTTTGCGCAGCGAAAGCATTGTGAGCTTATTAAAGGTTTGACCTTTACAGTATGACAGTGAGAAATGTTATACTCAGCAATCTATTGTAGATTCTGAGAAAACTTATCTCTAGTCACACTAAATGAACAATTAAAGATATATTGGTTAATGTTGATAATAAACTGTATATTTTAGCTAAAGAATGCAAAGTGGCGTTTTTGGATGACTTATTCGATAAGAGATCATTTGTGATTTCCTTGTTTGAAGAGTTCATTCTGGAATGGCCCTAGAGTTTGTGTTCTGCTGAATTTCAGTTTAGTGTGCTAGCTTATAGAGCCTATGTAGACTCGGATAAGTCTTCCAGAAATATGTGTTCTCTATTTTTGATATCGTCAGATTGTCTGATCTTGTCAAAGTATATAGAATACATATGTGATAAAAGGGTTAGTGGGAGCGTACAAATTACTTTCTAGTGTTATATATCCTAACGACATTATCATTATTATAGTAATAATGAGATGTTTGTGAGGTAAAAGATTTACCTAAGTCTTCTTTACTCCGTGAAAGCAGTGGGAGTAGTCTCTGTTATATTTGATATAAAGTTTTATATATGATATGAAACTTGGAGACTTGTGAGATACCCCTATTAGTCGTACATTAGATATGATCTAATGAAGGACATAACAAGGCTATCTGTATGACAGTTAGTATAACTGTTCGACAGTTATTGTATGTCTTATACATAGTATTCATCTTTCGTAAAGGATGATTCCTTTTTCGAAAGAGATATTGATTAGAATGTCTAAACAATATTATGTATCATTTGATGATGACATAGTGAATACTTTATTATATGCGATTATCGATGTCGATTTAATCGTAATTGTTACGAGTTATTTTGACATCTTATAGACCATATGATGGATCTTGAAACACGTTCTTTGTGATCTTTGAGATATTAAGAACGAGTTTCTAATTCATGGAGAATACAGTCTGCAACCATTAGGGTCATATTAGTTTTGAGACTAATTATGACATTAGACAGTCTACGTCATAAAGAGTCACAAAAGATGCAGTGGGAGTGTCACGAAATTCTACTATTTAGTGGAATCAAATGCAACTTTTGAAGTATTGACTTATGAAGTTGCATAGTGACCTTTTAAATTAGAAGTTTTAATTTTGTTATTGTGCTTGCGGTTGTCCACATAGTATTTTGGATTTGATCCTTAAATACTTGGACAACTCAGTAGCTGTAGCACAATACTGATGTAGCATCAGAATCATATTAATGTATAATCTAGATTCTACAAAATATGAATGATGCTAACTATGGGAAACGATGGAGTTTGTTTGACAAACTCAATATGTCATAGCGGACTTGTTTTGTTGCCTACCTCTTAAGTACTGGGTGAGCTTTTGAGGGCCATGTGCATACGATGCACATTGAGATTGTATATGATACCGTGGATTGGCACTAGAGCAAGTGGGAGAAATTGTTGGGGTTGGTGCTCAGAGCGCCAATCCGGGCCGTATTTATGTATGATTCATGAATACGAACATCCCCTTATTCCATAATATTACTTATTTATGGTTGCACCTCTTGTTTTTATATACGTATAATTCGATCGATTACGATAGATGGTAATTATGATTAATACAGTTAAATTGATAATTCAACAAGTCCAAAATATTAGTTAATTGACAGGGAAGTGTAGTATATATGTATATATCAAATATATTGTACAGTTTTGTTAATGACATTGGGAAGTCACTGTTATATATATATTATCAAACATAGTTCCTGGTCAAGATTTGCTAACACGGGTCGGTTAGTCAATCCGTTGAGACCAGTACATGTCGTATATCGAGACTTGGTCCGATGGTTTATCCCAATGAACCATGAGTCTGGAGAGACTCGTATAGACGTGTAGGTGTTTATAGTGTATAAACACTGAACGGCTCACCGAAGATTCTTAATGGATGGTACACCAACGTCAATAAGAATCTTCTCGGGTTGAGTAGCATAGTGGTCCTTCGACTTGAGACACCACTGTGGATGTATGAGACATCCTCCACACTTAGATGGCAGTCACGTCACCGATCTATTTAGATCAGACCTCCGCCTGTTCGTTGGGTGTGGATCGATCCTCAGGATATCCTGTGTGTGTCAAGATAGGATCCGTCATTCTGTGTACAGAGCATAGGTAGTCCATATATATTTAGCAGTCTGTTAATCTGTGGCCACAGTATACATCGGAAGTAAGTTCCGAGTGTTATTTAAAGATTGCTAATAGATACGTCGACGAGATAATACCTATAGAGATTTGACGTTTACATCTATATCTCTGGGATTATCTGGATACCTGTGACGGAGGGATTATACGTATGCAATGACCTCGACCTGTATGATTCAGCTAGTTTATCCGTGATCGTCATAATCTACGGGTGGATAGATTATGTACATGAAATTGGATTTCATGACGGATATACCTGAATCTAGAGAGTCTCAATAATGAAACATACTCGTAGAGCACTAGAGCAACAATTATGAATAATGATGATTATTTATAAATCGTTTAATCGTTAAACGAAAAATACATGCGAACGGGCCGAACCGTCATTTCCTAATTAATGTGTATTTGTATTTAATATATGATATTATAAATACACATTAATAAATAGTCAAATAAAGGTATTTGACATATATCATCAATATATGTATTTGAGATATTTAAAGTAAATATAATACATATATTTGATATATTTGTATTTAATTAATTATTTAATTATTTAATTGTTAAATGATTAATATAATTAAAATATAAATATATCACCAAATGATAAAGTTAGGAAATGATTCTAAGTGTAAATGTTTGACTTTACATTAAAGGAAAAGGTTGTCAAATTGATTTTGACTTCTTAAGATATTTGTTCAAAATTGTTTGAAAAATAAAAATATCTTTTTCCTTTATTTCTTTATAATTTCGGCCAATACACTTTAATATATAAGAGATATATTTTTCTAAGTTGCATTTGTTGACTAAATTAAATATCTTAAAGTTGTTTTAGATATTTTACCAAGTTGAACAAATGAAAGACAATGAAGATGAATTAATATTCTTGTAATTTGCCTTGCCAATTTCGGCCAAGGGCTTTTTCCAAGCTTGTATATATTGTTTTTCATTTCATTTTGCTTTTAACCTAATTCACTTTAACCAAAACTCCATTAAAGGAAGGCAAAGAATGCTAGAGAGAAAAGAAAGAAAATCAAGAAAAGCTTGGAAAATAGTAAGTATTTCCAACCTTCCATTAGAGAGTAATTTGTTCCTCTTGTTGTGGGAACATCTTGTGATGTTCTTGAGTTTTTCTATTCTTTATTCTTTGTGTTTTTGATGGATAAATTTTGGTGAAAGTGTAGAGCATGTATAATGGAAAAGCTTGTGACTAGTGTAGTTATAAGTGTTCTTTTAAGGTTTTGGAAACCATGTTGCTAATCTAGAGTTGTTGACCCACTCTTAGATGACCTAGATTTGATCTTGAGTTGTTTCATTGTGTTGAGACTTTGATTGGATGGAAGAAACATGATTGAAGTAATTGATTTAACCAATTTGGTCTAATTTGTCCAATTTGAAGAAATTGAAAAATTAGGGTTCATGACCAATTCCAAATTTGGGGGTTTTCATATATGTTGTGTATTTGGATGTGTATATGATGCATATAAAGTTTCATGTTCATTGGATTACATCTTGATGTGTTTTGAAGCATGAAATGACCAAATGGACAAAATGCCCACCTAGGTGACATTCGGCCAAATGAATAGATTTTGGGATTTTTGGTGCTTTTGGTGTTTTGATGTTTTGAACATGCTAAGTTCATCTTAGAAATGATTTAGAATCATTCAAAATTGATTAGATCAATTTCGGACTAAAATGGACAAAATACCAATATAAGGGCAATTTGGTAAATTCACTTAAATATGATTTATTTGAATTTTATTTCATAATTTGATTATTGGATAATTAAATAAATATGTTTATTTAATTAATTCGAGAAAAAGTTTTGAAATCGGAAGATACGATCTTCCGCCGCTTCCGCTGCGTTACCAGATATTCCCCCTAAAACCCCTACAAGCACATCTCACACTATCGTTTCTAACGTTTCTCCCTACAGTAAATAGTGTCATCACCGGACATATGCTAACTATCAAGGACTTCTCTCTCTTTTTTTTCTCTTTTTTTTCACTCACTCACTCTACGAAATTCTTCCTTTCAACTGCTGATAATGTGGGCTTCGCCCCCGGAGATCCATTCCCGAAACTCATACTGATATGGGCCTCAACCCTAGGATTCCTACCCGAAACTAACACCGATAGGCCTCAACCTTGGGATTCCTACCTGTAGGCACTGTATTTTTGCATGTAAGTCCCGATGATGAGTCTCACATGGAGACACTAGCTCTTAAAATCGTGGAAGTCGTGGAAACGGACATCGGAAGAGGTGAGTCAGAAATTGACATCTTGATGGAATTAATTCGTTTGTTTATGCTTCGGGTTTGCTTGTTAGACTTCCGTTTTAAAACAGACCCTTGGCCCAAAACCCCCACAAACCACACACCAGCCCATCTCACCCAAGCCCAATCCAAGAAATAATTAAAACATATTTAAATACAAATTAAATTAAAACCAATTAAATTGAAATTAAATTAAATAAATTAATCCAATTAAAATCCAATTAAATTAAATTCCTAATTTAAGCAAATCTCTTCCTAATTTAAATAATTCACTCACCAATTTTAATATATTACCCACCAAAATACAAATACCCTTTCCTTAATAATTGAATTAAATCCATCCATAATTTAATTGATTTGTTTCCTTTTCAAAAATCCCATGCACAAAGAAAACCCTAATAGCCTCACACGTCCCTCTCTCTCTATATAAACAAGCATACACCAAACCCTTAAGGCTGGATACACATATCAAGAGCCCCCACTCACCATTGCTGCTTCACTCAGAAGCCTTCACGCCACACCTTCCAAACGTTGAAACCCCCATGCACCACGTTCATTGCCCTCACTCCATCTTTGCCTTCACCAGCCTACTCCTCAGCTGACCTTACCACACTCAACACGTCACTCTTAACTTCACTTTCAAACCCTTAATCCTTCTCGCTCCACTGACTCCCCACTTCTCACACTCTTCATAAGCCACCTGCCCTCCTCAACTTCACACAAAAAGCTCCCCACAACAGCCACCTGCCAATACGTCCCACACGCCACTAACGCCATCCTTCAACAGCCCCCTCCAACGAGAACAAAAGCACTCACTCTCTCTTCACAAAACATCAACGCCACAGCCCCTCTCTTCAGCCACAAATTCACATAAACAACCCTTGCACCCACTAAAAACACGCCCTTTTTTTTATCACCGATACTGCCTTGGAATCTGTCTGAAAATACCACAAAACTGCCCAAAATTGCACCTAAAAAAACTGCCCAAAACTGTCCCCAAAACTGTCCAAAACTGCACCTAAAAAACTGCCCAAAATAGTCCCGAAAACCACCTAAAATAGACCCCAAATACAGTCCTTGAACCTCTGAAAATAGTCCCCAAACAGTGAATAAATCACCCTAAAACCGTCCAGAAAACTGCAGTCCAAAACAACGGCAAACTAGAAAAATAGCGGAGCATCAACCTTTCCGACGACCGTGTAACGCACTTTCGAGAGACGACAAAAGTGGTTAGACCTGAGGGCACCTTTCTTATTTATTTTCATTCATTTCATAATTATTCATTGAATTTTCTTTGCATGAGAGTCATTTGTTAATGCGTGTTATGGTTATTGTATGAATGGAAATTATGTCGCCTCTTGTGGTATATCGGATGGAAACCTAGACATAAATTCCGTGGCCGAATCCGAATCGACGGTAGTGTGGTTTGTACTTGGGAGACAACTTTGTTGGACAATTATGACCCATAGCGTCACTATTTGTACAGATCATGGTGTTGTTGTATAAATTAACTATATGACAAAGGAGATTGCTCTCTTATCATTTGTGATTAGATCACCTAGATGTACAAATGATAGGAGGTCCCTAAGATTAGTTCCTGGATTGAGATGATATGAGACAGTATCAATCCACGAAGGATTAATCATTAAATAATCCCTAGTCGTAGGATTATCGAGATTGGACATCGATAATGCGGAATAGACTAGTATTACACTTGTGAGCGTTGTGGGAGCACAACGACATAGTTCTCATATATTTATGTATTGTATACTTATGCAAGTGTGATAGGAGGCTATGTTTACCGATGGTACGGAAACAGCTTCGCTCTGGATAGACCCCTCGGAATTCCATTGGTAGTATGACTATATGTCTTTGGAAGTCCGATATCAAGGTAGGTGTATTTGGTCTTAACCTGAGACTTGCACCGCTAATACTTGCGACAATCAATATGCTTTTGTTTTGCTCGTCCAGGGCTTTAACCGATTCTGTGCACGCCTCTGATGGGTATATTGAGAATCATAGTGTATTGGGTGTGATGTCAAGACAAAAGTATCACTCCAGTCATAGTGGAGATGATGTCACATAGGATACGGAACTATTACTCTTAAGTACTGCAGTCATCTGGATATTATGACTAGGTCATGTATATCCAATTATAGAGACTAGTTACCAGACATCCGGCATGTGCTTCGTACGGGGCAGACACAATTGCAGCCCCAGGCCTAGCACTTGACATCCGATACTAGATCGTAATACGCAATACTACGTATACTACGCATGACATAGATTATATATTCCAGTAAGAATATTTCAGGAGAATTGGGTAGGCACGATGCTTTGCTAGAAGCCAACCATGTCTTGTAAATCGGTAAGCATGTGGTACGAGGTACGCACATATTCGGATAATCCGATGACCGTATTTACTGCCAACATATCTAGGGATCTCTTGGGTCGCTTCCTAAAGATTCACCGATGACAGTTGATTTAAATTAGAATTAATCTGAGATTAATTAAGAGAGAGAAAATTAATCTGGGATTAATTGAGGCTTTATTTAATCTGGGATTAAATGTGTTCGGAAGAGAGAGAACTCGATTAATTTGGAATTAATCGATGAAATAATTTAATAGTTAAATTCGATTTTTCTGTTTAATTTATTTGCTTGGGCTAAAATTAATATATCGGATATATTAATCGGAATTAGATTTCATTACGAAATTAAAGTTGGACTTTAATAAAAATGAACTAATTAATTTAGAATTAATTCGTAAATGACGTTCGTAATATATTTGCGAGACATCATTATTTAATTAAATTAGATTTAATTATTTAGCGACGAAAGTTCGTTTAATCAAATTAAACGGATCCGAGTCGCGGTAAATGTTCGTAGAGACATTTGAATTTTGAATTCAAATGTGGGGCCCATATCACATGTGGTAGTTGGGAGAGTTGTTGGCATTTATGCCTAGCCACCAACTTTCCAACTACCTTGGAATGGTTTTGGTGAAACCATTTATCCAACTACCTTGTTTAGGTAAATTGGTTTTACCTAAAGACATCTCTCTCTCATTAGAACACACTTGAACAAAACAAACCCTATAATACTCTAAAATGGGCGTGAGCTTCCTCCATCTTTCTCTTTGATTTTGTTGCAAAATCAACAAAGCTAGCACTTCATGGAATCAACTAAGTGATAGGGAAACCAACTCAAAGCTTAGAATCAACAAATGAAGGATCTTGGAGATCTTCAACTCAAGCTTGGAATCAACAAAGGAAGGATCTTGGAGATCTTCTTCTCAAAATTTTAAAAGCTCAAATCCATTCAATGTAAGTAATTCCGCAACTTATTTTGAATTTATGAACACCTTTTCTTGCTTATTAGATCCTTGGCATGTTCTAGGAACACCAAAAAACTCCACGTACCACTTGAGTAAACGGTACATAATTTGTTTTGTTTTATCTTGCTTGTCTATTATTCACATTTTACCTTCCGCCATTTATTTTCTGTAAGTTATTTGTTTGTGTATTGATGATATAGTGCGCATGGGTAATTCAAGTTGGATTAAAGGTCCTCTATTTTGAGGGATTAAAAGCCCATGGGCTACCTTTGCCACAATGTTTTGCCGCGTCGGACGAAGTATGTTTGGTTGAATGTGAGATATGTTCAATTGGGCATACGAAGTCCTATATTATTGTCTTTATGTTATATGCATTGTAATGTAATGCACATGGGCTTATTATATTTGTCTAAAGGTTCTCTACTTGAAGGAAGAAAAGTCTAAAAAGCTACCTTTATGACAATACTTTACCGCGCCTTTTATTCCATTATTTGCTTTCTGTATGTCATCTTCTTGCATAATCATGCATCATATTGCAATGCGTATGGGCCAATCAAGTTGGACTAAAGATCCTCCATTTTGGGGATGAAAAGCCTAAGGGCTACCTTGGCCAGAACGTTTTGCCGCACCGGATAAAGTACGTTCGATTGGACGTGAAATGCGTTCATTCGGACACTCGAAGTCTTATATAGATGTAGGCACATACTGCATCTCTTTTCTTTCACCCTATTTGTCTATTTTCTTTTGCATCGCATCATGACACGTTTATCTTAATGTACAATTGCCTCTTTAGTTATCTATTTGCATTATGCATCTAATTGCTTCTCTTTATTATGCATGCTTGTGTAATTGTTATTTACTTATGTTTCCGTATTCATAAGTACAATATATTTATGAAATTATATGCTTGCCGTCATTCCGATTTACTTTTATGCATGCAAACTTAGATATAGGTTATATGCAAACTTAGATATGAGCTTCATTTCATCCATGTGAACTTAGAAATATAATACTCTTGGAAATATATGTTGCATAGATTCAGTTAAGTTATTGCACAAATCATTTCATTATAAGTGGCATAAGTAAGGGACCATTCCGAACCCAACGATTTGAGATCTTCCCTTGCGAGGGGTGAGTGCGGCCTTAAATCATTTTCCCGGTTCACACCGGGTGGTGAATCCATGTTCTTTCTCCGATTTAGTTCCCCCGCTGGCTATTCCGTACTCCCGACTAGGCCGCGAGCCTAGAACAACGTCGTCAACATTTGTGTCCTACAGTCTGGCGACTCCACTGGGGATAGAGAATTGGCCCTGAAATAATGTCTTGTAGTGATTGTGATTTGTGCTTTACTTAACTGCGTCTACCATGGGTTGAAAGGGGTTTAATCAAAGGCACTTTTAAGGCTAGGTAATAGTTTGGTGTCTTCCTTCACTCACTACCTTTCTATAAGGAAAAAGTTTTGAAGGCACCTAGATAATCATATACTCGTAGCCTATTGTGATGGACTAATTTAGAGGACTCATTATTTATTCCTGTCACCAAGCGATAAGAGCCTAAAAGGCTTGGGTTTTTAAGAGAATTCGCTCCGCCCTCCCTCTGGAGAATCTACAATGGGAAATCCATTTGACAGTCAGTCACGCACCATAACTCGTTGGCACGTACCTTAGCGTATAAAAAAGGTGCGCTCACTTGGTCGCTCGGACCCTTGTATGGGGAGACCTAGTTATGGGCAACCCTTCATCGACGAGAGCTTTTGTCTATACCCCTATAAACCCATGTGTGAACTGTAGTTGTAGGACTAATAGAGACTATTCCTTCATGTTTGCGTTTAGGACCATCTTCATTTGGATTCAGTTGGACTTTTTGTCATGATGTATGGGTTGTTGGGCCATTTAAACTGGGACGAGTCCATGCTTTATGGAATTTGGGACAAAAGCTTCTAAAATTCCAATGGGCTATCTTATGTTTGGGCCTCTCATAATTTGAAGTTGTTTAGCCATGTTATCGAAAAATGTAAACCTGTTGGGCCATTGCACCGCACAATAGCGTGGTTGAACACTTTAAAAATAATAATGGGCCAACTAGTGTAAAGTTTTTATGGGCTTATATATTACATGCATTGCACGCATACATGCTGACTAAGAATTTTAAAAGACATCATAGATTCCCGTTGGGTCAGGGAAGATGAAAGACTTACCAAGAGGCCGATAGCAAACATGAGCGAATCAGAGAACGAGGTATCTCGCATAGATCAGCTGGAGAATGGTCTCACCAAGGTTACTGAATAATTTCAAGCTTTGACCACTGCTATGGCTAATATGGCTGTGCCCCGTGCTGGGGGAGTGATGAGTGGTAATTATATCACTATTTCCCACTAATTTAACCTAATATTTTGTATAATTTCTCGAGTTTTATGGACGTTTTGATATGTTTTTGTATATTTTATAGATAAAAATAATATTGAGACTTAATGGAATCAACTCGGAGCTAAAACGATGAAATCCGAAGGAAAAATGGTCAAAAACGAAATTTTACTATACGCGTCACGAAGTGCAGTCAAAATTTCCAATTTTGTGCAATTTTCGTAATTTAGCCATAACATTTTCGTTCGATGTCCGATTGAGCTGATTCAAGTGGCAGATTAAAGACGACTCGAAGATCTACAACTTCGAAAGTCAAAAAAATTTCTAATTCTGAAGTTTTCACGGCCCCAATTGATGAACAATACAGTATAGTTTGTGTATCTACTATAGTCATTTACAAAATGTAAAATAAAATTAATAAAATAAAAAATTAAAAATTGTCAAACTTCCACCAAACATGCTTGCATGTTTAGTGACATGTTTGATGCCATTTTTGGTGCCATGTTTGATGCCATGTCTTGTGGCATGTTTGGTGGAGTGTTTGGTGGAGCAATTTGTGGAGCAATTGGTGGAGAAATTGGTGGAAGCCTTTAGGTTTTTCTATAAATACCAAGCCATTTCATTTGTAATTCTCATGCTTTCCTTAGTTTTTTGTAAGAAATTTAAGGATTGCATCTTGTTTGTATTTATTTTCAGTATTTAATTTATGCATTTTTATTTTCAATAATAGTAGTAGTTCTTCTTCTTATTCCTTTATTTTCTTTTATGTTTAGTAGTTAGATTTCCGCTGGGGGAAGGGTGAAGCATTTATTATTTTAATTTAGATTAATCTCCCTTTATTATATATGGAAGTTATAATTCAATCTAAAAAGAATTACCGCCTTAATTGCTGGTTTTATTTATTTGGCATAATGTGGCACCGCCTATATGGCTGGTCTTTAGGTGACAGATAATTACCGCCTATATGACTGGTTTATGAACAAATAATAATACCGCCTTTATGGCTGGTCGGACTTAATTTGACTTAATGAGGAATACCACTTATATGGTTGGTCGGTAATATCACAGAATAAATTCTATATTATATTAAAGGAGATTTCTAAATTAGAAATAGTAAAAGTGAATCCCCAACCCCAGCATTTTATTTTTATTCTAGGGAAGTGATGAAACAAAATATCCACACTTAATAATTGATTTTCTTTTTATGGGTAATTCTTTAGTTTGTTTATTGAGTCTTAAGCTTAATGTTTCTTGTTGTCTGATCACCAATAAGATTGATGGGGTAAACTTAAAATGAACTAGACATAGAGATTTTAGGTTTCAGCCTTAGATTCAATAACTCACGATCTTCCTTGAGGATAGATAACCCTTTAATAGATTTCCTTACATGATAGGAATATACCTGTCGGGCGTGGGTAGCCATAATTGGAACTTGGTCTTATTGAATCCAGGTAATGTGGTTGATATAAGAATATGGTTCAATTGGGTTATACTGGGTATTTTCGTCTGACCATCGGAAGGGGCTTTTGTATATCATCGTGTTCCAGGTTAGCAAATTAATTTATTGCACATAAATAAGAGAGTCAATTCATCCTTTTAATAATATTGTGTGGAGTCACGACCCTAGATCTTTGAGTCTTTTCTTTTATTTTCCTTAGTATTTTCTTTTGAGTCTTTTGTTTATTTTATTTTATTTAAGCAAATCCACATTCAACCAAAAGCAATCAATTTCATTCTCTCTATAGAAGTAGAAGTAGAAGTAGACTTCCATGTAGAAGTAGATTGAGTACCAAATCTGGATGTAGACTTCTTCTTGAGTTGCCTTTCTACCTTGACAGCCATGTGAAGCATATCCTCCAAATCAATATAATGATACAACTCCACCATGTTGGCAATCTCTCTGTTCAAGCCCTCTAAAAACCGTGCTATAGTAGCCTCTGCATCCTCCACTACATTCGCCCTGATCATGGCAACCTCCATCTCAGTGTAATAATCCTCTACACTCTTGATCCCCTGATACAAATGTTGTAGTTTCTGATACAACACTCTGTAGTAATGGCTGGGTATAAATCGTTTCCTCATGAGACCTCGAAGTTCTTCCCATGTCTGAATTGGCCTCTCATAATTCCTCATTCGGTTGGTGACAATCTGATCCCACCAAATCATAGCATAATCTGTGAATTCCATGACTGCTAGATTGATCTTCTTCTCATCTGAGTAATGATGACAATTGAAAATCAATTCTATTTTCTTCTCCCACTCTAAATATGCTTCTAGGTCATTCTTGCCTCGAAAGTTTGGTATTTTGATCTTGATGCTGCTCAAATCACCATCAACATCACCATGTCTACCGTAACACCTCCTGTCATAATCCTCACGTCTGTCATCAAATGCACCTCTACCATCAAACCGCCTATCCCTCCTATCATTCCTCCTATCAAACCTCCTATTAGGCCTCCTATCAGGAAATGGCTGAAATCTCTCCTCCACATCATTAAGATCATCAGAATCATCAAACTTATTTTCAGCTTCTTCTTCATCTGGTGGTACCCGTCGTGGTGCCACATTCTGAGGTGGTGGTATATGTCGAGGTGGTCTGGGAACACTGCCTGTTCGATTACTCTCTACTTCCCTGGACAACTTATCAAAAACAGCATTCATGTTTTCCATCATATCCATGAATTTCCTTTCTAAAGCCTCAAGTTTCTCATCCATTGTCAAACTAGTACCTGCCATCTCAAAGCTTCAAAAAACAGATTAGAAGTACCAATATGTGAAAATAATTAGATATCCTCACAACCTCACAAGCTCACGTGTTTACACTGAAATATGTATCACTCCACTCGTGTTTACACTCAATATTGTGTGAATATGACTTACCCAAAGTTCACAACAATGTGTAATCTTCAAGCTAGCATAGACAACAAGAACCAATATTGTATATAGGGTAGGTGGAATAATGCGAATAAGAATAGTAATCACGAAGACTCAACCAAAGAAACTTAAGCTAAATAGCACAGAATAAGAAAAAAAAATGAGTTAGCGAAATGCGCAAACAAACAAGCAAGCACTCAATGTGACACTTAGCCAATCTTGTAATCACTCTCTACATTTTTTTCACTTATTTTTTTTTTCTTTTTTTTTTTAACTCTTTCTCTTTTCACTCCTTTCTTTTGCCTCTCACACTCACAAGTGTATACAAAGAAAATGAAATACAATGAAAAATATCAATATTTCAAGATGTAGCAAGTAAAACTTGCTTGGATATACACGAAATTAGTGCAAATTTGGTGCACTCAACCTCACTTCACTTGATTCATCAACATTAACAACACAAATCAGTAAAGGAACACTATATATAACTCACGACAATTATCAACTTCATGCATTTCAATTTGTTTCATAATTTTCTCCCGTTAATTTATCATTTGAGAGTATGGAAATAAGGAGAAACCATGGCTGAAAAATAAAATAAATATGCATTTAACATTCATTCATCACATATTAAAATCATCAAATAATTTTGGCATAAAATTAAACATGATGCATGAACCATGAATAATGAATTAGAAACCTAAGAGAATTACTATGCCACAGAAATCTATCATCCCACAAGTAAATGCTGCCTTAGGGTAGGTCAAGTACTCGCATGATAGATCGAGACAATCTCAGTCAATTTAATATATGCGGGATAACTCTTATTCCTATATTAAACAACTACTGTTTTATTTGATGAAGGAATTTTATTAACAGTTATTCATTTGTGAGTGTAACCCGCCGTTTCGGGATTCTTGGACTTAAAGAGTGAAGTGTCGTCGTAGGGTAGGTCAGTTTACAAGATACATCTAGAATCCCTATCCTCTCAGAACCCAAACCTGATATTGACCCAAAATGGACACCATCCGTAAGGGGACTAAAATAAAGTCGTCTCAAGGTGCCTCTTGAATCTCACATTTTTGGACTAACAACGGAGATCGCGGGATATACTGTCGTATATCCCTCTCCCACTCACTATTTTAAAATTAAGATTTCTATCTATAAAATATCTAATATTTTATTTTAACTAGTGTGGATAAATTTATGGCGGCTAAGACATAATTTTTATTTACACTAGTTCATCATTAGTGACCTAATAATTTTAAATCTTAAAATTTGTCTCACCAATATCTATTAGTCTCTACTAATTATTTTACTCTATTAAACTAATTTAATATGAGCAGTATTAGTGACCTATCATATTTTAACTCTTAAAATACTAGACAATAATAAGTTTAAAATTTATGGAATTCTAAAAAGGTCAAAATTTTAATTAAATATTTTAATAAATCTTAGTGTGTTATAAAATCCAATGGTATGTGGAATTGTATCCCGAGTTCAGACCATATTACCATCTATTCAGATTCGGATATGAAATTTATATCCGGGTTTCCATCCTATATACCAATGAAATTTATTATGCACTAATTAAGCCCAATATATTAGAATTCAAATTTTAAACCATAAATCCAATTAATCTAATTAATTGATTTCCATGCATATCATATTCTAATTTAAACATTTTAAATTACATAAAATCATATTTTGATGTCTAAAATGATTTTAAACATTATTCTATGATAATGCATTTAAAACATGTTATGGCATGTAAAATGCAAGAGTGGGCACCCTAAACTATATGACATGTTATTCAAACAATTCGAAATAAACATATATAACATAAAAATATTTTACATTGACCGAGCTCTTATTTTTTCTATACTAATCTAATTAGTACTTAAGATTCACCAAGGCATCCCTTGGTCTTCAAATCCCGCTTCAAAGTG
Source organism: Zanthoxylum bungeanum (assembly GCA_019454045.1). Taxonomy (NCBI): domain Eukaryota; kingdom Viridiplantae; phylum Streptophyta; class Magnoliopsida; order Sapindales; family Rutaceae; genus Zanthoxylum; species Zanthoxylum bungeanum. The sequence continues at coordinate 96,492 of SKCR01010090.1, forward strand.
GTATTGGCTCTTTTTATGTCTTCGGTGCTCCATATTACAAAAATTGAAATTTTACATTGAAAAATAAAATTGCAACAAATGTAACAATGGCCTTATGGCCTTACATTCCAAAAACAAAACCACCTACAAAAATAAGAGTCGGAAAAATTTATGACCAATGCAAAATCCATTCATCACATGAAATAACAAAAACATTCATCATATGAATATCATATTGTGCCCACTCATCTAAACATGCATATCATATTTATAACTCATATAAATATATTAAAAACAGAAACTTTAAATGAAATAGAGAAGGGTTAAGAACACTTTTCAACCTCGCTAATGATGCCATTTGTACGAAATAGAGAAAGGGTATTATGTGCAGCAAGGAGGGTTTTTGTTTGTCTTAGGCGTGAATGCTTTTTGGTTTCTTGTGAATGTATGTCAATGCTAGGGTCCTGGATGTGTTGGTGAAAGGTTCTTTTTATAGGCAAATGGATGGGGGCTATTCTTGTTTGAGAAGGAAAAGGATTTGTACATTAATGGAAGATATTTTTAATTAGTATTTGATAGGGAAAAATCTTTTAATTAGGGAAGTGATTTGATTTAATTTGATTTATTTTTTTTAGTTAGGGATATGATTTGGTTTAATTAAGAAAGGGATCCATGGGATTTCTTTAATTTAGGAAGGGGATTTGGCTTGATTTATGCATGTGTTTAATGTGTGTTTTAGTATTTTTGAAGGTGAGTGAGAGTGTGGCTTAGGGTTTCCTTGGGCGTGTGGGCTTGGTCCATTTAGTGGGCTTGGTGTGTGATTTAGTGATGTGTGGGCTTGGTGTGTGTCTTGCGGGTTTAGGCTAAAGGTTTGTTTTAAACGGAGGTCCAACAAGCGAACCCGAAGCTAATCCAGCGAATTAAATCCATCAATGTGTCAATTCTTGACCCTTTCCTTCCAACGTCTGTTTCCCGCGGCTTCTAAAATTAAAGAGGTAGTGTCGCCAAACAAGACTAATCATCGGGATTTATATGCAAAAATACAGTGCCTACACCGCCTTTATGGCTGGTTGGACTTAATTCAAATTTGACTTAATGAGGATACCGCTTATATGGTAGGTTGGTAATATCACGGATAAATTCTGTATTATAATAAGAGAGATTTCTAAATTATAAATAATAAAGGTGGATCTCTCCCAACCCCAGCATTTTATTTTTATTCTAGGGAAGTGATGAAACACAATATCTACACACTTAATAATTGATCTTCTTTTTATTGGTAATTCTTTAGTTTGTTTATTTAGTTTTAAGCTTAATGCTTTTTGTTAATTGGCCATTAATAAGATTGATTTGGAAAATTTAAAAGGAACTTGACGAATGGATTTTAGGTTTCAGCCTTAGATTCAATAGCCACGATCTTCCTTGAGGATAGATAACCCTTTAATATATTTCCTTACAGGATAGACATATACCTGTCGGGTGGGGGTAACCACTTTTGGAACTTGAACTTAATGAATCCATGTAATTTGGTTCACATAGACATATAGTTCAATTTGGTTACACTAGGTATTTACATCTGACCATCGACTAAGGCTTTTGCATATCTTTGTGCTCCAGGTTAGCAAACTGACTTATTACACAAACATAAGAGAATCAATTCATCTTTAGGATAATATTTTGTGGAATCACAGCCCTAGATCTTTCTGTCTTTTATTTATTTTTCTTAGTATTTTCTTTATTTTCCTTAATTATTTTATTTAAGCAAATCCACAGTCAACCAACTAAAAGCAATCATTCTCTTCTCCCTTAATTAGATACTTGTAAATAAATAGTATCAATAATTAATAACAACAATAGGAATTAAGTCCTCATGGGATCGATATTTTTATACTACTTGAACGATACGTGCGTTTGCGTTATACGCGTGTGATTACGCTGGTCAAATTTTTGGCGCTGTTGCCGGGGACTTATTTTTCTTGAGTTATTAATTTTGAAGCTACCTAATTTACTTGTATCTATTTTTTTATTTATAATTTCTATATCTTTCTTTTATTTCAGGTGGTTGAACAATGGAATACTATTGGGATATTAAAACATTACGAGATTTACTAGAAGAAGATACACCTCAATTCAGAGAGCAACAGTCCGGTTTTCTGAGGCCTGTTGTCCAGACTAACAACTATCATTGGATGCCAGAAACAAGCAGTACTACATTTGCTCATCAAAACTCAATGGGGAGATGTCTGATAAGCGATTGGAACCACCCAAGTGATCATTACTTATACCTTTCAGAGTGGCAGAATTATAGGAATCATTCAAGGTACGAAGAACCAGCACATTTCACTAACTCCTATTCTCCATCTTATCCACCATCCACCTACGATCTTCATTAAGAACCAGAACCATCAGAGGAAGATTGATTTAAGAAACAAGATGAAAAGTTAGATGCAATGGCTGAAATATTTCAGAGTCAAATAGAAGACCAAGTAGCAATCTTATAAAAAATAACATATCAAGTGACATAATTAACCAACAACCTTAATTACATATCTCACGGAGAAAATGACACTGTTGAAGCCTTCGAATACCAAGCATTTCACGATGACACTATGGAAGAGGTTTAGCAGTATCAACAACCAGAGGTATTAGTTTAGGAGCTCAAACTAGTAAAGTCTCAATTTGATTTTTATTATTCTGACTCTGACGAGGATGAAGAAGCTGAGATGTTTGTAGCAACTGTACCAACAAAGGAGGATCAAACTTTTCATCTTCAAAATGAAGACCTTGGAGCTTCCATTGCATAAATGTTTGAAGAATATATACCTGAGCCAGTCATAGAGGATGAAGACCTAAAATCTGACATCTTTTTATATTCTCAGGTTGACACTTATGAAGCATGCATTTCACAGATGATAGACGAAGAATTGAATGCGAAAATTTTAGAATACATCTGTGAAGAAAATGTGGAACAAGAAACAGAGCAAATAGAGGAGCAAATGTCTGACCTTATGAAGATTCAAAGTATTCAGGTGAAACATCACTGTTTTGGGGAGTGCAATTTAGAGATATCGCCAGAAGCTTGACAGAATGGAACTTCTATTCCAAGTCAAGCACCATACCAGACCTCCTGATTTTCTTTCTTTCTTTCTTTTCAGGAACCACTAGAGTGACAAAGATTAAAAAGGTGGCACAAACACTGAATATGAAAAAATTCTTTTTGTCACTTTACCATTGGAAGAGACCTTTTGACCGGTGCGTAATCACACGCATATAACTCAAGCGCACGTATCGTTCAAGTAGTATAAAAAGTATCAATCCCACGAGGACTTAATACCTATTCTATTAATTTTATGAGATAAAATGATTACTAGTATCTAATAGATTGATTGATTGATTTGAAATGGTGATGATTTTAAACTTAAAAATAAGTAAATATAATTACTTGAAAGTAGGTTTAAGAAAAATTCAATATTAAGAAACTATCTAGGGTTGTGAATCTTTCTAATATCTATTAAAAGATGAATTAGTTATTTCATGTTTGTGTAGTATATTGGTTTACTAACCTAGAACACAAAATTATGCGAAAGCCTCTGTCGATGGTCAGACACAAATACTCAGTATAACCCAATTGAACCATATATCTATTTCAACCAAATTACATGGATTCATTAAGATTAATTTCCAATTAAGGTTACCCCCGCTAGACAGATATATGTCTATCCTGTAAGGAAATCTATTAAAGGGTTATCTATCCTCAAGGAAGATCGTTGGCTATTATGTCTACTGTTGAAACCTAAAATTCATTTGTCAAGTTTATTTTAGATTTACCAGATCACTCTTATTAGTGGCCAGTTAACAAGACGCATTAAGCTTAAGACTTAATAAGTAAACCTTTAAATTACCCAAACTATAAAATAACCCCTTAGAAACCGGTGATATTAGAATTCATCACAACCCCAGATAACTAACTTAGTTACGACACATAACTAGGGCTAGTAAAAACATAAAAGTTAAAAAGACATAAAATAAAGTACTGAAAAGTAAATGCGGTAAAGTAAATACTGAAAAGTAAAATTACAATAAAATAAAATGCTAAGGTAAAAGGAATTACTTTTACTACGACTATTTTAGATATCTCCCATAATATAATATATAAACTTGTGATAACTTACCAACCAGCCATATAGGTAGTAATCTGATTAAGTCCAATTAAATCCGGCCAGCCATAATGGCGGTATAAAAATTTGTCCATGAACCAACCATATAGGCGGTAAGAAAGTATAATTACCAACAGACCAATTTGGCGATATACTTACTTAGTCAGGTTTAACCATATTAAAATGAATTACCAACTAGCCAATATAGTGGTATCCTTATTAAGTCAAATTTTAAATAGTGAATATATTATAATTACAGGAGATTAATCTAAATATCAATAATAAAAGAATTACCTTTCACCCTAGCATGGGGAAGTTACCTCCTTATGATTGAATAGTAAAAATTGTAAAAGTTAAAAAAAGTAAATTACTATTATTATTAAAAAAGTAAATTACTATTACAGAACGTAATTAAAATTAATTACAAAACTGAAATAAAAGAAACTAGGTAGAAAACTCCATATTTACATCAGAGAATTTAGAGAGAAAGGTACATCTGAAATCAGAAAACTGAGCTGAATTTATAGGCCTCGGTAAGGTCCAGGCATCACGACGGTAGAATAGTTCCATGTAGCGACGCCCGTGATTAATGGTGTGGCTCGCGGAAGGCTCGACACGTGTCGATTCAGATAAGGAGATAAGTTGACACGTGGCAAGGCGGTTGGTGACTCAATGATTATGTTGACGTGGCATGACATGGCACTGATGTGGTGACACGTGGCAAAATTGATTGTCGACACCATAGGATTGCGACACGTGGCACGATGCACGTTAGTAGATCGGTTGTGATGGTGACACGTGGCACGTGGCACAACGCACGTTATCAAGACAAACTTCTCAGATTCTGACACGTGGACATGGTGCACGTTAGCATGGAGCGGCGCACGTTAGGTGTCGCGATGCCAAAGGTTTGAGCGTCGTGACGTTGAAAATTACCAAAATGCCCTTTTGTATTTTTTTTATTGTTTTGGCCCCAAACCACCTCTAGAATGTCCTGAAACTATATTTATCTACAAAATAACACAAAACATATCAATATATAAACAAAACTCAAGAAACTATACAAGTATTAGGTCGAATGAGTGGGAAATAGTGATAGATTTACCACTCATCAACCTTTCAAAAGCAACGCTCATGGGATTGTCTTTAATCGGACATCTAAAACCACATTAAAACTTCCTTGACAAATAGATTTCAGTCACGTCTAGCCGAAGATGAAAAATTTTGCGTAAGTAGGGAGGCAACCCATGTAATTTGTTTAAATGTCTATTTTTATATTTTGTGTATACATGTGGTAGAGTTTTTAATTTTGTGTATTATTTTTGTAGGAAAAAACACAAACAGAGCATTTAAGACAGATGGAATGGTGTTTGGCAATCACAAAGATGAGATTTAAGTCATTAGTGATGGCTGAGTAAGGAATGGATTCTTGAGACGCATCGTAATGGATTTATATACCAAACGAGTAGCGTACTGTGTACACAATTTCGTTGCCTTAATAATTACTTTGATTTGCTTTTCTTTTCTTATTTTCTTTTATTTTCACTGACAGGATCCAGACTTTTTGACCTTTCATGATTTATTTTATTGTTTAGCTAACAAGCGTACTTTGGAAGATACTAGTGCTATTATTACTCACCCTTTTCAGGTACTATAAATTAAGCATGTCATTACATTTTTTAAGGCATCCGGATTTGAGAGAAAAAATACATTAACAAAAGAAAAATGAAATAAAAAAATGGAAGCTACTTCAAGAAGACGAGTTGAAAACATCTATATGTTTTGTGGTACTAGTGTTGGTATTAAACCATAATACATAGAAGAAGCACATGAATTGGGTCGAGTCTTAGCTAAAAAGAATATGCACTTAGTATACGGCAGAGGCAATCTTGGACTAATGGGGATCGTTTCAAAAGCTACACAGGAAGGAGGCTGTCCAGCTCTGGGAATCATCCCAAAACCCTTGGCAGAGGCAAATCTAATAGGTCCATCAAACGGAAAGGAACTAATCATACCGGGAATGTCTGACCCACTGGTGGAAATGATTAACTGTGCTAATGCTCTAGGTGGTTTGGGCATATTAGAGGATATTTTTGTAGTGCTATCTTGGGCGAACTTGAACATATACTAGAAATTGATTGGGTTATTTAACGTTGAGGGATTTTATGATTTTTTTTGTGTGTTTCTTGATGATGCCCAAAGAAATGGGTTCGTGACAAAACCTATAAAAGAACTCCTCTTTACTGCTAGAACTGCACCAGATCCAATTGACCAAATCTTAGCCTTTGAACCACAAATTGACCCTAACCTTTCCAATATAAAATGGTCTGAGGATGATCGTGGTAAGAAGCGTCGGATAAATATGGATCTTAACATTTAATTTCCTTTCTAAATGTAGCATTTAAGCTAATCAGATACTATCTTCTAAACTCATCTTCTACTATTTCAGACATTGGGGACAATGTCTCATTTAAGTTTGGGGGAGAGGATTAGTTAATAGTATCTTGTTTTTTGTGTTATTTTTAGTCCAATATTTTTTCGAAAAATACAAAAAAAAATTGAAAAATTTTACAAAAAATCAAAAAACAAATTTGTGTATTTGTTTTTAACTTGATTAATCAGGTGAAATTGGTGAGAGATATCTGTGTAAGGAGTTTCCACTCTTGATATGTATCTCAAACCTATTTTCAAAAAAAGTTAATTTTTGTTTATTTCCTTTTGAATTATTTAATTTGTGAATTCTCCATAAAACTGACTAAAATGAATCTTCATAGGCTCAGTTGGTAACATACGGACATGAGTAGTAATTGACGAGTTTGTAATATTCAGTGCTTTGGTTTTGTTGGAGGAAGCATCTTAAAAAAGCGATGCAAAAAATATCAAAAAAATTATTCCATTGCTTAAAAATGTTGTGACTTCTGATATACTTTAGGACAACAATATTACTCTCTTCTCAACTGTACTTGTAACTATTATGCGTAAAACGATTTGATTAATATTTTTTGGTTGTGTATATAAAGAATGGTAAAAATAATTAGAGAATTTACTTATTCGGTAATTTAGAAAGAAAGAAAAACAACTAACTTGGAGTAGAAGTTTCACTTGTTTAGTCACTAACTTCTTTATTCTCTTGTCTGTTTGATTTTGTGTTCATTAGTTTTACTATGTTTTTTACATTTATAAGAAGTTTGGGTATCGTCGCTGTAAACCCTCACGAGACTACAACACGTCCACTAGGGACACCTAGGGTTTAAAGGCTTGTTGCATACGCTAAATGCAACCGTGATCCCTACGAAAGTGGCTTATTTTAAATTTATTTGTTACTTATATTTTATTTTGTTATTTTGCTTGAGGACTAGCAAAATGTTAGGTTTGTGGGTGTGATGAGCGGAAAATATATCAATATTTACCGCCCCTTTTACCTAATATTTTGTTTAGTTTCTCGGGTTTGATGAACGTTTTGATGTGTTTTATGTGTTTTGCAGATAAATAAAGTATTGGGATTTAATTGAATCAACTCGGGGCTAAAACAATGAAAATAAAAAATGGCGAAAATGGAAATTTTTTTTTGGATAAAGTAAGTATTATAAACAAAAGAAAACTATACAAAGAGCAAAGGGGCATACCCCAGGCAACTAGAGAGGACAAGCCTTCCTAGAAGAAAAGACGAAAGGCTACAAGAAAAGATCAATAGAAGATGTCATCGGGCAAGTGCCACGAAAGGTGAAGCCATTTATTGTCATAAGATGGTTTCACCTTACGTAAAAAGCTAGCACGATTCCGAACATCAAAAACAATATCATATAGAAGAGCAGAAACAGGCCGAAGAGGCATATCATGAGTGTGAGCATTCCTCTCCCTCCAAATATGGTAGACTGACGCTGCAAAAGACAGATGAACCAATAGGTGACATAAAGAAGCATCTGTGAACTAACATAACCACTCAACAGTCTGACACCAATCCCGGCGTCTCCAGTCTAACCCACACATAGCCAGTACAGACGACCAGACCCTCGAAGAGAAAAAACACTGGAAAAAAAGATGATCAATGTCCTCACTTGAACAACCACAGAGAATACAACGCGAGCAAGTAGAGATGCCAAACCTCATCAAAATATCCTGATTACAAAGGCCTCCCTGAATAGACATCCAAAGAAGAAAGGAATGGCGGGGAATAGCCTTCCGGAACCAAACAACTCGAGACCAATGCATCAAGGTTCCCATTGTCTGCATGGTATTCCATGCACTATCCACAGAAAATCTCCCACTCATATCATCCTCCCAAACTAGCACATCCTCCCTCAAACTAGAAGGAGACAGAAGATGGGACTGAGCCAAATCAACAAGGGTAGCAGACCTAGAAGGGGGCCAATGCCAAGCAGAATCAGAGATAATGGAAGCAACTGTGTCCATCCTATCCAAGCCAGAGTTATAAATCACTCTCTCACCCAACGTGTCCACAATCGGGCCCAGAGGATGCCAATAATCAAACCACAATAAAGTCTTCTCACCATTCCCAATCTTAACTCTCATCCGCCGCCGGGACCAAGAACGAAGCTCCAAGATCTTACGCCAACTCCAAGAGCAGTCAGTAGGACAAGGGACCTCCCAAAAACTTCTCCCCCTCAACAAATAAGAGTGAACCCAATTCGACCAAGAGGAAACCTGGCCAGAACAAAGAAACCAAATGTGCTTAACAATAACCGCTCTATTCCAAGAATCCAAACTCTTAATCCCCAGCCCCCCTCTGTTAGAGGTAAACAAAATTTGCTCCAAGCCACTCTCGCCCCAGAAGAGGTGAGCGCACTACCCTTCCAAAGGAAAGAACGCAGAATCGTCTCCACCTTCCAAACAACAGACTTAGGAAGAATAAATAAGGAAGACCAATAAACTTGAATGGAGAACAAAACAGACTTAATAAGCTGAAGCCGGCCCGTACAAGAGAGAAACTTACTACTCCAACTCTTAGCACGCATAACAATACGATCCACAAGAGAAGCACAATCAGAGGCCCGAAGTTTAGTAGAGATCAAAGGGACTCCCAAATACCGCACTGGAAGAATCCCTACTTGGAAACCCAAAACATGATTCAGATGGCCTTGAAGGGTAGAAGAGATACCAGAAGAGAAGAATTGACTTTTAGCTGGATTCGGGATTAAACCTGATAAACCACTGAACTGCCCGAGACAATCCTTGATCAAGGAAACTGAGGATTCATCTGCTTTACAAAAAATCATACTGTCATCCGCAAAGCAGAGATGAGTAAGATGGTCCTTAGAACACCGCCAGTGGAACTTGAAACCCGGATTAGTAGCCATATTACGAAGAAGACCTGACATAACTTCCATAGCCAAAACAAAGAGATAAGGAGACATAGGATCACCTTGTCGCAACCCACGACCCCCAAAGAAAAACCATGCAACTCTCCATTAATAGACAGAGAGAACCTAGTAGAAGTGTCATGAAGTACAGTCATAAATTCCAATTTTGCGCAAGTTTGGTATTTTGGCAATAACATTTTCATCTGATATCTGATTGAGCTAATTAAAATACCAGATTAAAGACAACTCAAAGATCTACAACTTTGAAAGGTTTAAATATTTTCGAATTTTGAAGTTTGGAAGGCCAAAATTGATGAATAATCTAGTGTATTTTGAGTAATTACTATAGTCATTTTCAAAAAAAATAAAATTAATAAAATAAAAAATAAAAATTGTCAAACATCCACCAAACATTCTTGCATGTTTGGTGCCATGTTTGATGCCATCTTTGGTGCCATGTTTGATGCTTTGTTTGATGCCTGTTTGGTGCCATGTTTGGTGGAGTAATCAGTGGAGAAATTGGTGGAAGCCTTTAGATTTTCCTATAAATACCAAGCCATTTCATTTGTAATTATCATACTTTCCTTAGGTTTTTGTAAAGAATTTAAGGATTTCATTTTGTTTGTATTTATTTTCAGTATTTAATTTATGCATTTTTATTTTTCAGTAATAGTAGTAGTTGTAGACACTGCATTTTTGCATAAAGCCCAATGATGAGCCTCGTATGGAGGCACTACCCAATAAGTCGCGAAAGTCGGGGGAAACTCAAATCAGAAGGGTAAATTGTAAAATTAATATATCGTCAAATTTAAACTCGCTAGTTGGCTATGGATTCGCTCAGTCGATTTCTGTTTTAATCATTAAATCTTGGCCCAGAATCCCCGCACCCATCCAAAACCATATGCACCCATCCAAAGCCCACACGTGCCCATCCAAAGCCCACTTACATAACTCTAACCCTAATGCACCACTATAAAACATAACTTAAACCAAACCCTAATCCCCCTTAACCACTCGGCAGCCTATCCTCTCTCATGGACAACTCACACATTCACAAATTGAAACAAAAAGACAAACCATAAATACACTCTCCATCTTCACAGATTCTCGTATTAACAAAAAAAAGATAATGAAACCCTAAGCCACTTTCTTTTCCTCTCGCCACGGTTTCCTTCCCCTCTCTTCTTCCCATTATCTCTCACGCTATAACAAAAATAAAAATAATGAATAAAACCGTAAAGATCTCTCTCTTCACGCCTCTCTCTCTCAAAAAAGTAAACCCTAAAACATTTTCTCTCTCCCATGGTCTCTCCTCTCTCCACTCATAAAATAAATCTCAGCAATCAACACTCAATCTCAGCAGCCCTCACCGACCCTTCAACAATAAACCCAAGAGAACACTCTCGGCAAACATCACAAACATCATATACCTAAGTACTCGGCTCCACGAACAAGTAAGAAACTAAAAACCTAAAATACTTTTCTCCTCTCTCAAACACACACTATAAAACTACAAAGAAACAAAAACCCTAAGACTAATCTTTCTCTTTCGTAACCCTGCATCACGCCATCAATAAATAAACAAAACCAAATAACCATTCACTCGACAGTAAACAAAAACACAAACCCTAATTCCATTTCTTCTTTCTTGACACACACGGCTTCTCTCACTCTTGATACTCACGGCGGCAACAAACCCTACTTCCACTTTTCTTCCTTCACTTAAACAAACCAGCCAAAAGACACTAACATAAAGCATTTAAACCCTTAACACTTTCTCCCTTCTAATCATAACCGAGAAACCATAACACTAAACAACAAATAAACCCCTTCAACAAAGACCCTTAGCCGACCAACAACTTCCTGGACCGATAGCACATAAACGAGAAACCCGTCCCCCTCTCTCACTAAACTCACACAGTTTTCTCTCTTCACAACCTCTCTCCCTTCACCCCCCACTCAGTCGACACATACACAACCAACAGTAGTGTAATAAACCTTCACTATAAAGACCACTTGGCAATACACACATACCTTGGATTCGACTCTGGTTGCTTCTTCCTTGGCTGTGGTTTCTTCTGAGACAGTTTTTGTGGAGACAGATGGAAATATGAAAGGTGAGTGTTCCCTTGCTTCTTCACATCTTGTTGAGGATCTTCCTAAATCTGATTTAGCTGAGTGCTCACCTTCTGTAGCTTATGATTCGCCTACTCCCATGGTTAACAATTTGGCTAACAAGGCTATTGACTCTCTGGATTTTAAGAAATTGGCTTATGGTAACAAATCTAGAAAGGGTTCTGGTGGTAAGAGGAGTCAGAAACGGCAGTCCCCTAGGGGGGTCGTCGACGCTGATTTGTTGGGTTTGACTTTATTCTTCTATATTTTAATGATTTTTGGTTGTTGGAACATTCGGGGTCTCAATGACCCATTAAAACATGATGAAGTTAGGAGGTTTGTTTTTGATGAGAAGCTCTCGTTGTGTGGTTTAGTTGAACCAAGGTTAAGGAGGTTAATTTTATGAATATCTCTAGTGCGATTAATCCTTCATGGAATTTTTTTTGCCACTATGATATTAGCCCGTTTGGTCGTATCTGGGTTTGTTGGAACCCTAGTGACATTGATGTTAGCATTATTCATTCTTCAGCTCAAGTTATTCATTGTAGTGTGACTCATATTTCTGGGATGTGGAATTGTGTAGTTTCGGTGGTTTATGGTGAGTGTGACTACGAGAAGCGTCGGGATCTTTGGGCTGACCTGATTTCTAGTGGTAGTGTTTTTGATGATTCCCCGTGGCTTGTTTTGGGAGACTTCAATGCCATCCGCTCTCCGATTGAGCATTGTGGTGGGTCTGTGGCTTGGCCGTCTTGGAAAGATGATTTGGGCTGCTGTTTGGGTCAAGCTGGGTTGGATGATCTTCAGTTCTCTGGTTGTCAGTTTACTTGGTTTAATAATTAGATTCAGTCTCCTATTTGGCGTAAGTTGGACCGTGTTCTTGTTAATTCTTCTTGGGAGTGTCTCTTTCCGGGTTCTTCTGCCCGCTTTCTTCCTCCCTGGATTTCTGATCATTCTCCTATGGTTGTTAAGCTTGCAGAGCTCCCTAAGAGGAAAATCCCCTTTAAGTTCTTTGAGTTCAGGGTTGATCATCCTGATTTTCTCTCTGTTGTGGCTAGGGCGTGGGATATTGATGTTCTTGGTATTCCGATCTTCCGTTTATGTTGTAAGCTGAAGAGTGTTAAGTTGGCATTGAAGAAATTTAATGTTGAGCATTTCTCTAAGATTCTGTGTCAAGTTTTGGAGATTAGGAAGGAGTTGGACAGAGTGCAGTGTGCTTTATAGGACTACTCTAGTGACCCTGCTCTGCAAGCTGAAGAAGCTCGTCTTTTGTTACTGTATGGTGATTTGAGTCGGGCTGAGGGAGGCTTCAATAGACAGAAATCTCGTGTTCAGTGGCTTAACCTTGGAGATCCGAATACTAAATTCTTCTTTACCGCTATGAAGAGTTTTCACGGTCGTAGAAAGATTACTTTTATAACTAAGGAGGAGGGGACCCGTGTGGAGGAAGATGTTTTGGTGAAAGATGAGATTGTTTCTTTTTTTGAGACCCTTTTAGGTCCTCAGCATGGTCAGCAGGATTTTGATATGGTGGCCCTTCAATCTACTATTAATAGACATGTGACGGCTGAGCAGAGTGAGGCTCTTTCCATGGAGGTTTCGGATGAGGAGATTAAGGTTGTCCTGTTCGGGTTGAAGGACAATAAAGCTCCAGGCCCAGATGGGTTTAATTCAGGTTTCTTTAAGAAGTCTTGGAATATTGTGGGGAATGATGTCCTTTGTGCTATTCACTCATTCTTTTCCTCTGGGCGTCTTTTGAGGCAGGTTAATGCTACATCTATTGCTCAGATTCCTCAGATTCCTAACCCTTCCCAGGTTAAGGATTATAGGCATATTTCTTGTTGTAATACTATTTACAAGTGTAATGCTAAGCTTATTGCAAATAGAATCAAGGTTATCATTCCATCTGTGATCAGTCATAATCAATCTGCTTTTGTTGCGGGAAGGCGTATCAGCGATAATATTCTTTTGTGTTAGGAATTGGTTCGGAATTATCACCGGACTGGCAGTTCCCCGAGATGTGCTCTTAAGATTGACTTGATGAAAGCTTATGACACTGTTCGTTGGGATTTCTTGGTTGAGGTTTTGCGGATTGTTGGTATTCCAGATAGGATGGTGGGTAGGATTCAGGAGTGTATGACTTATACTAGGTTCTCTGTGTCTATTAATGGAGAGTTGTATGGTTTTTTCTCTGGGGGTCGTGGGTTGCGACAAGGTGATCCTATGTCTCCTTATATTTTTATTTTGGCTATGGAAGTTATGTCAGGTCTTCTCCGTAATATGGCTACTAATCCAGGTTTCAAGTTCCACTGGTGGTGTTCTAAGGACCGTCTTACTCATCTCTGCTTTGCGGATGACCTTATGATTTTTTGTAAAGCAGGTGAATCCTCGGTTTCCTTGATCAAGGATTGTCTCAGGCAGTTCAGTGGTTTATCAGGTTTAATCCCGAATCCAGCTAAAAGTCAATTCTTCTCTTCTGGTATCTCTTCTACCCTTCAAGGCCATCTGCGTCATATTTTGGGTTTCCAAGTAGGGATTCTACCAGTGCGGTATTTGGGAGTCCCTTTGATCTCTACTAAACTTCGGGCCTCTGATTGTGCTTCTCTTGTGGATCATATTATTATGTGTGCTAAGAGTTGGAGTAGTAAGTTTCTCTCTTGTACGGGCCGGCTTCAGCTTATTAAGTCTGTTTTGTTCTCCATTCAAGTTTATTGGTCTTCCTTATTTATTCTTCCTAAGTCTGTTGTTAGGAAGGTGGAGACGATTCTGAGTTTTTTCCTTTGGAAGGGTAGTGTGCTCACCTCTTCTGGGGTGAGAGTGGCTTGGAGCAAAGTTTGTTTACCTCTAAAGGAGGGGGCTGGGGATTAAGAGTTTGGATTCTTGGAATAGAGCGGCTATTGTTAAGCACATTTGGTTTCTTTGTTCTGGCCAGGTTTCCTCTTGGTCGAATTGGGTTCACTCTTATTTGTTGAGGGGGAGAAGTTTTTGGGAGGTCCCTTGTCCTACTGACTGCTCTTGGAGTTGGCGTAAGATCTTGGAGCTTCGTTCTTGGTCCCGGCGGCGGATGAGAGTTAGGATTGGGAATGGTGAGAAGACTTTATTGTGGTTTGATTATTGGCATCCTCTGGGCCCGATTGTGGACACGTTGGGTGAGAGAGTGATTTATGACTCTGGCTTGGATAGGATGGCCACAGTTGCTTCCATTATCTCTGATTCTGCTTGGCATTGGCCCCCTTCTAGGTCTGCTGCCCTTGTTGATTTGGCTCAGTCCCATCTTTCATCTCCTTCTAGTTTGAGGGAGGATGTGCTAGTTTGGGAGGATGATAGGAGTGGGAGATTTTATGTGGATAGTGCCTGGAATGCCATGCGGATAAGGGGAACCTTGATGCATTGGTCTCGAGTTATTTGGTTCCGGAAGGCTATTCCCCGCCATTCCTTTCTACTTTGGATGTCTATTCAGGGAGGCCTTTGTACTCAGGATTGTTTGATGAGGTTTGGCATCTCTACTTGCTCGTGTTGTATTCTCTGTGGTTTTTTATTTTTGGATAAGGTAAGTATTATAACCAAAGAAACTATACAAGAGCTAAGGGGCATACCCCAGACAACTAGAGAGGACTAGCCCTCCTAGAAGAAAGCCGAAAGGCTACAAGCAAAACAAGATCAACAGAAGATGTCATCAGGCAAGTGCCAGGAAAGGTGAAGCCATTTATTATCAATAGATGGTTTCACCTTCTGTAAAAAGCTAGCACGATTCCGAACATCAAAAACAATATCACTAATAAGAACAGAAGCAGGCCGAAGAGGCATATCATTAGTGCGAGCATTCCTCTCCCTCCAAATATGGTATACTGATGCTGCAAAAGACAGTCGAATAAGAAGATGACGTAAAAAGGCATCGGTAAACTGACACAACCACTGAACAGTCTGAGGCCAATCCTGGCATCTCCAATCTAACCCATACATAGCCAGCACAGTCGACCAGACCCTCGAAGAGAAGAAGCACTGGAAGAAAATATAATCAATGTCCTCACTTGAACAACCACAGAGAATACAACGCGAGCAACCAGAGATACCAAACCTCAACAAAATATCCTGAGTACAAAGGCCTCCCTGAATAGACATCCAAAGTAAAAAAGAATGGCGGGGAATAGCCTTCCGGAACCATACAACTCGAAACCAAAGCAACAAGGTTCCCCTTGACCGCATGGCATTCCATGCACTATCAACAGAAAATCTCCCACTCCTATCATCCTCCCAAACCAGCTCATCCTCCCTCACACTAGAAGGAGTCGGAAGATGAGACTGAGCCAACTCAATAAGGGCAGCAGACCTAGAATGAGGCCAATGCAAAAAAGAATCAGAGATAATGGAAGCAACTGTAGCCATCCTATCCAAGCCAGAGTCATAAATCACTCTTTCACCCAACGTGTCCACAATCGGGCCCATATGATGCCAATAATCAAACCACAATAAAGTCTTCTCACCATTCCCAATCCTAAATCTCATCCAACGTCGAGACCAAGAACGAAGCTCCAAGTGAGGACATTGATCATCTTTTTTTCCAGTGTCTTTTCTCTTCGACGGTCTGATCGTCTGTATTGGCTATGTGTGGGTTAGAATGGAGTCACCGGGATTGGCGTCAGACTGTTGAGTGGTTATGTCAATTCACCGATGCTTCTTTATGTCACCTATTGGTTCGTCTGTCTTTTGCAGCATCAGTCTACCATATTTGGAGGGAGAGGAATGCTCGCACTCATGATATGCCTCTTCGGCCTGTTTCTGCTCTTCTATATGATATTATTTTTGATGTTCGGAATCGTGCTAGCTTTTTACGTAAGGTGAAACCATCTTATGACAATAAATGGCTTCACCTTTCATGGCACTTTCCCGATGACATCTTCTGTTGATCTTTACTTTGTAGCCTTTCGGCTTTTCTTCTAGGAGGGCTTGTCCTCTCTAGTTGCCTGGGGTATGCCCCTTTGCTCTTTGTATAGTTTTCTTTTGGTTATAATACTTACTTTATCCAAAAAAAATGGAGAACTAGGAAGAAACAAAACAGAAATAGTAGCCAGCTGAAATAGTCCAAAAATAACTCACAAAACATCCCCTATATCACAAAAATAGCCTCAAAATTGTGAGTAAAACAGTCTCCAAACCAGTCCAACCACGGTAAAAATTCCATTCTGCACATGGAGTTCCACGCGTCGCCTACCTCAAAATCAGCCCCAAAATCAGCCCACAAATACACTCCAAAATAGTCCAAAAATAGAGAAAATAGTAGGCCAAAATAGCAAAGAAAATAGCGGTACAATAGCCCAAAACAATGCCAAACCAGAAAAAATAGCGAAGCGTTAACTCTTCCGATGACGTCCCAATGCACTCCCGAGAAGCAACTTAAAAGGTAATACCTGAGGGCACCCTTTATTATATTTTATTTTATCGTCCTAGAAACGGCATGCCTGGTTGGACTTGAAATACGTCCAACTGAGTATGCGAAGTCCTACATTGCAAACGGCCAAATTCTTGGGTCACATATTTATTATTTCACATTTCATTTACGTTTATTATTACTTTATTATTCCGTATTTATTTTGTGTTATTTATCTATCTTCATTATTTCACATTTTAGTTTATCATTTATCTTTTCGGTTATTTATTGTTATTTCATCATATGTATTATTATATTTCATGCATATTTTTTTTGTGTTAATGATTGCATGTTATCCCTTGCAGTATACCGCATGGAAACCAAAACATAAATTCCGTAGCCGAATCTGAATGGACTATAGTACAGTCTGTACCTGAGATACAATTCCACATACCATTTGAGAAACTTTCATGCACGTTTCTTTATTATTAACATTTTTATTATTATTGTTAATTTACATTATCACGTTTCTTTGTTTAATATATTTGTGGAATTATACATGTGCTTTCATTTTTCAATTACTTTATAGGTGCGCAAACTTTATGTTATTTGAATTATCTTGCATGTGGTGCATAAGACTTGGTAACATTATTGCATAAATCTGTTCATTACAATTGTTATAAGCAAGGGACCATTCCGAACCCAATGGTTTGAGGTCTTCCCTTGAGAGGGGTGAGTGCGGTCTTAAATCATTTCCCAGTTCACTATGGGTGGTGATTCTATTTATTCTCTGGTTTAGTCCCGCGCGAGCTACTTCGTACTCCCGACCGGGCTGCGAGCCCGGACCGCGTTGTCGCATTTACAGTAGTTTATTTTTTTCTCTTTTCTTTTCTGTTTAGTAGTTAAATTTCCGCTGGGGGGAAGGGTGAAGCTTTTATTATTTTAATTTAGATTAATATCCCTTAATTATAATATGGAAATTATAATTCAAACTAAAAGGTTTACCGCCTTACTGTCTTGTTTTATTAATTTGACATAATGTGACACTGCCTATATGGCTGGTCTTTAGATGATAGATAATTACTACCTATATGGCCGGTTTATGGACAAATAATGATACCGCCTTAATAGATGGTTGGACTTAATTAAAATTTGACTTAATGAGGATACTGCATATATGGTCGGTTTGTAATATCACAGATAACTTCTGTATTACAATAAAGGAGATTTCTAAATTATAAATAGTAAAGGTGGATCCCCCAACCCCCAGTATTTATTTTTATTCTAGGGAAGTGATGAAACATAATATCCACACACATAATAATTGATTTTCTTTTTATGGGTAATTCTTTACTTTGTTTATTGAGTCTTAAGCTTAATGCTTTTTGTTAATTGGCCATTAATAAAATTGATTTGGTAAAATTAAAATGAACTTGAAAAAGAGATTTTAGGTTTCAGCCTTAGATTCAATAGCCCACGATCTTCCTTGAGGATAGATAACCCTTTAATAGATTTCCTTACAGGACATATACCTATCGGGTGGGGGTAGCCACTTTTGGAATTTGAACTTAATGAATCCAGTTAATTTGGTTGACATAGGCATATGGTTCAATTGGTTTATACTGGTTATTTGCATCTGACCATCGACAGAGGCTTTTGCATATCTTCATTTTCCAGGTCAGCAAACTGACTTATTACACATATATAAGAGAATCAATTCATATTTAGGATAATATTATGTGGAATCACAACCCTAGATCTTTGTGTCTTTTATTTATTTTTCTTAGTATTTTCTTTTGTTTACTTTATTTATTTTATTTAAGCAAATCCACATTCAACCAACCAAAAGCAATCATTCTCTTCTCCTTTAATTAGATACTTGTAAATAAATAGTATCAATAATTAATAACAACAGTAGGAATTAAGTACTCGTGGGATCGATATTTTATACTACTTGAACGATACGTGCGCTCGCGTTATACGCATGTGATTACGCTGGTCACAAACAAAAGACTCAAATTAAGTAAATCAAATGAGACATATTTGTGGCATTATCATCTAGAACACATTAACAAGACTCGTATATCCACTCTTTCGAAGAATGGATACTTCGACGGATATTATCCTAATTCATATGACTTCTGTGAATCTTGTTTATTAGGCAAAATGCCTAAAACACCTTTTAGTGGTAAAGGTCTACGTGCCACCGAGCTGTTAGCCCTAGTTTATAATGACGTATATGGGCCCATGTCTAGCCAGGCTAGAGATGGATATGAATACTTCATAACCTTTACGGACGATGTATCGCGTTATGGTTATGTGTATCTTATGAAATACAAGTCGAAAACTTTTGATAAATTCAAAGAGTTTCGACCGAAGTAGAAAAATAGACAGGCAAGAGTATTAAAACACTGTAGTCGAACCACGGTAGAGAATACTTAAGCAATGAGTTTCAAAATTACTTGAAAGAATATGGTATTCTTTCACAGTGGACTCCTCCCAGAACACCTCAAATGAACTGTGTGTCCGAATGGATAAACCAAACTTTGTTGGACATGATAAGGTCAATGATGAGTCGCACTGAGCTACCAATTTCCTTTTGGGGATACGCATTAAATAGTGCAATACTTATTTTGAATAAGGTTCTGTCAAACTCTATTGGGCAGACTCCATATGAAATATGGAAAGGAAAGAAATTATGTTTCTTATTCCTGAAGATTTGAGGATGCTAGGCATACGTTAAACGTTTGGATATTACCAAACTAGAACCCAAATAGGATAAGTGCCTATTTGTAGGTTAGTCTAGGGAAACCAAAAGATATTACTTTTACAACCCACAAGAGAACAAAACATTTGTTGCTCTCATGAGACTATTCTATAATCTTCTAATACACAAGAACCACGTAGGTCGGAGAAAGTTAGAAAATAACCTGAGAGGTATAGCTTTCTGATCTCACCTCATTTGATATTAATCTTATTCAGGAAGATGAATCGGCTATGTATGTGGAAGCGATACAAGGTATTGACACCTCTTTATGGCAAGATGCCATGAAGTCCGAAATGGATTCCATGTATACCAACCAAGTTTGGACACTGGTTGATGCACTAGAAGACATTAAGCCTATTGGTTGTAAATGAGTCTTCAAGAAGAAGACAAACATGGAAGGCAACATAGAAACATACAAAGTTAGGCTTGTAGATAAAGGGTATCGTCAACGACATGGTGTCGATTATGATGAAAATTTTTCACTTGTTGTCATGATTAAATCCATTCGGATAATGCTTGCTATTGCTGCATATTTCGATTATGAAATATGGTAGATGGACATCAAAATTGTTTTTCTTAATGGAAACCTTTTGGAGGATGTTTATACCTAACAACCTGATGGTTTTTTCGTACCAAGGCATGCAAACAAGGTTTGTAAGTTAAACCGATCCATTTATGGATTAAAGCAAGCATCACATTTTTGGAACCAACATTTTCACGAGATCATAAAAGAATATGGTTTCATTCAAAATGAAGTTGATTGTTGTGTATATAAGAAGGTTAGTGGGAGCACACTGACATTCATGATCCTTTATGTTGATGATATATTGCCTCTTGGCAATGACATTTTCATGCTACAATCGGTGAAAGCTTAGCTTTCATTGAAATTCTCCAAGAAAGACCTGGGTGAAGCAGCTTTTATTCTAAGAATAAGGATCTACCGGGATAGATCTAGAAAGCTACTAGGACTCTCCCAGAGCTCGTACATTGATAAATTTTTGATGAGATTCAACATGGATTAGTCTAAGAGGGGGCTGCTTCCGGTGTCTCACGGTATCTCTCTATCTAAGGACATGTGTCCTAAAACTAAAGATGAGAGTGATGTAAAGAGTCGGATCCCGTATGCTTCTGAAATCAAATCGATCATGTATGCCATGATATGTACGTGACCTGATATCTCATATTTTTTGGGCCTGTGCAGTCGCTATCAGGCCGATCCAGGTGATGGTCACTGGATTACTGTAAAGAATATCCTAAATTATCTTAGACGAACTAAGGATGCTTCCTTATTCTATTGGGAATGAGAACTTAAGGCGACTGGGTACGCCGATGCAAGTTTCCAAATCGATAAATATGACTGTAAATCGCAATCAGGGTACATATTTTGTCTGAACAATGGAACAGTGAGCTGGAAATCTTCCAAGCAAGAGACTGTTGCCAATTCAACAATAGAAGCGAAATATATTGCTACAGTTGAGGCAGTAAAAGAAGCATTTTGGATCCGTAAATTCCTAATTGGATTAGGAGTAGTTTCGCTAGCAGCTAAGCTCGTACCTTGTTTTGTGACCATAACTAGGTTATAGCACAGGCTAAGGAACAAAGGTCTCATCAACAATCCAAACATATACTTCAACGGTTTCATCTGATTCGTGAGATCATACATAGTGGCAATATGAAGATCAAGAAGATCGCATCAAATGGCAATATTACAGATCCGTTGATGAAAGCTATTTCTCAGTAAAAGTTTGAGCAACATGTACATAGTTCAGGTGTTAGATACTTAAATGATTGGCTATGAGCCAAGTGGGAGATTTTTGGACAATTATGACCAATAACATCATTATTTGTTAAAGATATTTTGTTTTTATACAAATTAACTATGTGACAAAAGGAAATGTCTATTTTATCATTATTGTAATTGGATTACTTGGATATATTGTTGGACAATTATGACCTATAGCATCACTATTTGTAAAAGACGTTGTAGTTTTTGTACAAATTAACTATGTGACAAAGGAAATTGTGATTTTATCATTTTGTAATTAGATTACATTGATATATAAATATTAAAAGTCCTTATGATTAGTTCCAGATTAATAAGATATGAGACAGTATTAATCCACGAGCGATTTAATCATTAAATATCCTTAGTCGTAGTAATATCGAAACTGGACATCGATAATGCGGAATAGACTAGCATTGCACTTGTGCGCCTTATGGAAGCTTAACGACATAGTCCTCATATGTTTAAGTATTGGATACTTATGTAAGTGTGACAAGAGGTTCTGTTAGCCATTGGACCAGGAATAGTTCACTCTGGATAGACCCGTTCGGAATCCCATTGGCAGTATGACCATGTGTCTATGGGAATCCGATTCAGGGTATGTGCCCGAGACTTACGTTGCTATTACTTGCGACAATCAGTTTGTTTTGGTATTGGTTGTCCGAAACTTTAACAGGTTCTGTGTACGCATGTACTGGGTTTACTGAGAATCGTAGTGTATTGGATGTGGTGCCAAGATGGGAGTATCGCTTCAATCATATGTAGATGATGGTCACACAGAATACGATAATAATACTCTTAAAGCTGTAGCTATCGGGAAAGTATGAGTAGGTCATGACTTTCCGATTACAAAGACTAGTCACTCGTGATCCGATATATGCTTCGTACAGGGCCGACACGAGCCAGTCCCAGGCCTAGCATGTGACATCTGATACTGGATTATATTACGCATTACATATTATTACTACACCTGGTACAGATAATATTCCTCTGCGGATATTTCTGGAGAATTAAGTAGGCACGATGCTTTGCTAGAAGCCAACCATGTCTTGCAAATCAGTGAGAACGTGGTATGAGGTACGCACATGTTGGATAGTTCGACAACCAAATATAGTACCAACATATCCAGGAATCTCTTGGGTCACTTCCCAAAGATTCACCAATGACATTTGATTCAAATAGAATTAATATGTGATTAATTACGAGAGAGAGAATTAATTGCGACAAGAATTAATCTGGGATTAATTCGTCCAGAAGAGAGAATACAGTTAATTTAGAAATAATCGAAAAAACAAATTTAATAGTCAAATTGGATTTTTCTATTTTATTTATTTATTTTGGCTAAAATAATATATCAAATATATTAATTGAAATTGGATTTCAAAAAGAAATTAAAATTAGATTTTAATTCAAGCGAACGAATTAATTTGGAATTAACTCATAAGTGACTTTCGTAATAATTTTACGAGGTATAATTATTTAGCAACTAAAATTCATTTAGTCGAATTAAATGAACCCGGGCCCAAAGCTTAGTTGTGTGTTGGAGAAGCCAACTAAAATTTTGAATTTAAAGTGGCGGGACCCACTTTACTTACATCACTTGTCACAAAGTTGATGGAAGTAGTTGGATGCATTTAATACATTTTTCTTTCGAACATACTTAGTTTTGTTTTTGGAAAACATAACACCAACTTGGCTTTAGAAAACAAGTAACTCTCTCATTATCCCTCTTGCAATTGCCGAAACCCTAATTATCTCCATTGGGATATTTTTTTCTTCAATTTTCCTTCAAGCTAGTACTTTAAAGAGTTGATCAATGTGATTGGGAAACTCAGCCAAGGGTTTAGAACTCAACACAAAGCTTGGAGCTTCTACATCCAAAAGAATTTTTGAAATTTCTTTACCAACCAATGTAAGTATTCGGCAACTTAACTTGAATTATTCACACACAAATCATTGTTTGGATATCTTGGGCATGTGTAGGACACTAACATTAGATTACTAACTTCACACTTAAATCTCTTGTGCATTAAACATACAATAAGTCTGAAGGTACAAGAGTAATCATGGTAAACAAGATAGTTGGACAATATGCGATATAAATCAAACAACTTTGATAAAATGAATAATTTATTATTATTACTATAATAATCAATTCTGTTTACATTACATGAAGATCTATGACATAAATCTAAAAACTCCCACTTGGACTAGAGCAAATAGGACATGTCATGTAATCCTAAACTCTTTAGGTGACCTTCAAACACTTTATCCAATATGGTCTTTGTAAACAGATCATCCGGGTTATATGTGGATAGAATATGCGGGACAATGATATCTCCTCTCTGTACAATCTCCCTAATGAGGTGATATTTCCTTTCAATATGTTTACCCATCTTGTGGCTTCTTTGTTCTTTGGAGTTTGCCGTTGTACCACTATTATCGCAATAAAGTGTGAGCGATTTATCCATATCTAGGTATATGTCTCATCTCCTCAACTCCTTGAGGTGTCTTGGGAGACTGTTTCTTAGACAAATGAATTCCATGTCTGAAAGGTAAATTACCTTTCTTGGAATTCTGCATACCAAATCGCATAAGAATCTTGTCGATATAGTTTGCTTGAGACATTGCTAACAATCATTTCATGCGATCCCGAATGATCTAGATCCCAAGTACATAACTTGCCTCTCTCAAATTTTTCATTTGGAACACTAACAATCATTTTCATTGAGGTATAACACAAGTAAAACCACCTTCCCATCAATGATGCGCCTGTAGACATAAGGCTCATTGATAATCTGCTCAAAGTTATAAGACTATATTACAGTATCAAACCTTATGTTCCGAGATCTAGATGTTTGCTTAAGTCCATAAATGGACCTTTGTAACTTGCAAACCTTTTTCTATTGACCTTGGGTAATGAACCCCTCTAGTTGTATCATACATATATTCTCATCAAGATTTCCATTCAAGAATGTAGTCTTCAGATCCATTTGCCAAATCTCATAGTCATAATATACGGTAATGAAAAGAAGAATCCTGATAGATTTAAGCAAGGCTATTGGCAAAAAGTTTCTGTTAGTGTTCCTAGAACATGCCAAGGATCTAATAAGCAAGAAAACATGTTCATAAATTCAAAATAAGTTGCGGAATTACTTACATTGAATAGATTTGAGCTTTTAAAATTTTGAGAAGAAGATCTCCAAGAGGCTTCATTTGTTGATTCCAAGCATTGATTTGAAGATCTCCAAGATCCTTCCTTTGTTGATTCCAATCTTTGAGTTGGTTTCCCTATCACCTTGTTGATTTGTGAAGTGCTAGCTCCTTTGAAATTGCAACAAAATCAAAGAGAAGAAAAGGCTCAAGTTCACGCCCATGGAGGAGAGTATTAGGGTTTTCATTTTGTTCAAGTGTGTTCTAATGAGAGAGAGATATGTCTTTACGTAAAACCAATTTACCCTTTTACCTAAACAAGGTAGTTGGGTATATGGTTTCACCAAAACCATTCCAAGGTAGTTAGATGGTGGGTGGCTTGGCATAAATGCCAACTACCCTCCCAACTACCACATTTGAAGTGGGCCCCACATTTGAATTCAAAATTCAAATGTCTCTACGAACATTTGCCGCGGTTCCGTTTAATCCGATTAAATGAATTTTCGTCGCTAAATAATTAAATCCAATTTAATTAAATAACGATGCCTCGTGAATATATTATGAAGTCGTCTACGAATTAATTCGAAATTAATTCGTTCGTTCGCATTAAAGTCCAACTTTAATTTCGTAATGAAATCCAATTCATATTAATATATCTGGTATATTAATTTTAGCCCATACAAATAAATTAAATAGAAAAATCAAATTTAACTATTAAATTTATTTTACTGATTAATTCCAAATTAATCGCGTTCTCTCTCTTCCGAACACATTTAATCCCATAATAAATAATACCTCAATTAATCCCAGATTAATTTTCTCTCTCTTAATTAATCCCAGATTAATTCTCTCTCTTAATTAATCCCAGATTAATTCTAATTAAATCAACTGTCATCGGTGAATCTTTGGGAAGCAATCCAAGAGATCCCTGGATATGTTGGCAGTAAATACGGTCATCGGATTATCCGAATATGTGCGTACCTCATACCACGTGCTTACCGATTTACAAGACATGGTTGGCTTCTAACAAAGCACCGTGCCTACCTAATTCTCCAGAAATATTCTTACTGGAATATATAATCTATGTCAGGCGTAGTATACGTAGTATTGCGTATTGCGATCCAGTATCGAATGTCACATGCTAGGCCTGGGGCTGGAACTGTATCTGTCCCGTACGAAGCACATGTCGGATGTCTAGTAACTAGTCTCTATAATCAGATATACATGACCTAGTCATAATATCCCGATGACTGTAGTACTTAAGAGCACTAGTACCGTATCCTACGTGACATCATCTCCACTATGACTGGAGTGATACTTCCTTCTTGACATCACACCCAATACACTACGATTCTCAACATACCCAGCAGAGGAGTACACAGAACCGGTTAAAGCCCTGGACGACCAAAACTAAAGCACATCGATTGTCACAAGTATTAGCGATGCAAGTCTCAGGTTAAGACCAAATACACCTACCCTGATATCGGACTTCCATAGACACATAGTCATACTACCAATGGAATTCCGAGGGGTCTATCCAGAGCGAAGCTGTTTCCGTACCATCGGTAAACACAACCTCCTATCACACTAGCATAAGTATCCAATACTTAAATATATGAGAACTATGTCGTTGTGCTCCCACAACGCGCACAAGTACGATACTAGTTTATTCTGCATTATCGATGTCCAGTCTGGATAATACTACGACTAGGGATATTTAATGATTAATCCGTAGTGGATTGATACTATCTCATATCATCTCAATCTAGGAACTAATCATAAGGACCTCCTATCATTTATACATCTAGGTGATCTAATCACAAATGATAAGAGTGCAATCTCCTTTGTCACATAGTTAATTTGTACAACAACACCGTGATCTGTACAAATAGTGACGCTATGGGTCATAACTGTCCAACAATCTCCCACTTGGCCTTTAGCCAGTCACTCGAGTGTCTTACACCCAAACTATGTACGGTTCGCTCAAACTGTTGAGGAAAGGCTTTCGCCAGTGGATTTACATGATTATCATCTGATGCAATTTATTCGATCATCACATCGCCACGATGTATGATCCAAACGAATCAGATGAATAGTCAAAGTATATATATGGATCGTTGATGAGACCATTAATTCTTTAGCATGCGTTGTAGCCTATCTCAGCTGCTAACATAATTATATCTAATTTAATTAGATTTGTTATTGACCCAGATGGCTTCTATTGCTGCCTCAGCT
Organism: Zanthoxylum bungeanum; assembly: GCA_019454045.1. Lineage (NCBI taxonomy): Eukaryota > Viridiplantae > Streptophyta > Magnoliopsida > Sapindales > Rutaceae > Zanthoxylum > Zanthoxylum bungeanum. Next base: position 123,367 of record SKCR01010090.1, read on the forward strand.
GCAGTAATAACCTGCATTTGTTGTTTATTCGGTAACAGTATCTTGCTTGGAAGATTTCCAACTCACTGTTCCGTTATTCAAATTGTATAGTACCGTTGTTGCGACTCTTAGTTGTTTAATCGGTTAGGAAACTTACAGTAGGGATCCCAGTCACTTCAAGTTCTCCTTCTCCATAGTTTAAGACATCATCATTAGTTCTCTAAGATACTAACGAATGTTCTTAATATCAATCCAATGACTATCACTTGGATTGACCTGTTTGTAAATCCATATGCTCAAAGCATATGAGACACCATGTCGCGTACATTTTTCAATGTACGAGTTCTCGCAGAGTGTCAATAACCTTTAGATCTAACTCAACAGATCTCTATTCCTAGAATAAACGTTGTTACTCCCAAGAATTCTACGGAGAATTTTAATGAAAGCCAAGCTTTCACCGATCGTAATATGGGAATATCATTTCCAAGAAATGACATATCATCATCATTAGGACAGTCACTGTCAGTGCGCTCCCACTAACCTCCTTATATACATATGAATCATATTCGTTTTGAATCAAATCATACACCATTATGATTACATCAAAACGATAGTTCCAATAACCCAATGCTTACTTCAATCCATACATGGATAGAATAACCTGCAAACTTTGTTTGCTAGTTTTTGTACGACAAAATCATCAGGATGTTATAAACATCCTCCAAAGAGGTTTCCATTTAAGGAAAGCGGTTTTGACGTTCAGTTGCCATATTTCATAAATGAAACATGCAGAATCAGTAAGCATTATCCAAATGGATTTATCCATGGCAACAGGTAAGAGTTTTCGTTGTAATCGACATAATGTTGGTAACGATACCTTTTCGCTACAAGCCTAGCTTAGTACGTTGGTATGTTTCCATCCATGTATGTCTTCCTTGAAGACTTATATAGTACCAATCGGCACAATGCCTTCTGGTACATCAACTAGTCTATAAACATAATTGGTATACATGGAATCCATTTCGGACTCATGGCACTTTGCCATAATAGGGAGTCGATATCTTGTATCACTTCCTCATACGTATCCAGTTCGTATTCCTCAATAAGATTGACATCTTTATGAGGTGAGATCAGAAACCCATACCCCATGTTGTTTTCTAACTCTCTCCGATCTATGCGGTTCTTGTGTATACAAAGATTATTGGTATAGTTTCATCCTTGATGAACTGTTTGTGTTCTATTAAGGATTTGGTGCCTTGAACAGTATAACTCTGATTCTTCATCGAGTTTTACTATCCTCCCACTTACCACTGCATATCGGTATTCCTCTTTAGGAAAAATGCATGGTGAGCAACAATCAAATTGTTCTCTTAGTGAGTTGTATATGTATTATACTTTGGTTTCCCTAGGATAACCAATTACATTAGGCACTTATCCAATTTGGGTTCTAGTTTGGTATCATCCAAATGTTAGACATTATGTCCCATAGCGTCACTGTTTGTAAATGATATTGTATTATTGTACAAAATTAACTATGTGATAATGAAATTGCCTTTTGCCATTTTGTAATATTATTTACTTTGATATAAAATGGCGAAAGTCCATATGATTAATACCGGATTGAGATGATATGAGACAGTATCAATCCATAAAGGTTTAATCATTAAATATCCCTAGTCGGAGTATTATCGAGATCGGACATCGATAATGCGGAATAGACTAGTATTGCGCTTGTGCACGTTGTGAGGGCACAACGGCATAGTTCTCATATATTTAAGTATTGGATACTTATGCAAGTGCGATAGGAGGTTGTGTTTTACCGATGGTACGGAAAACAGCTTCGCTCTGGATAGACCCCGCGGAATCCCATTGGTAGTATGTCTGCGTGTCTATGGGAGGCCGCATCAGGGTAGGTGTATATGGTCTTAACCTGAGACTTACATCGCTAGTACTTGCGACAATCGGTAAACTTTGGTTTTGGTGGTTGGGGACCTTAACCGGTTCTGTGTACACCTCTTCTGGGTTTATCGAGAATCGTAGTGTACTGGATGTGATGTCGAGATGGAAGTATCACTTCAGACATATGGAGGTGATGATCACGCAGGACACAGAACTAGTACTCTATAAAAGGTTGCAACCGTCGGGACAATATGACCAGGTCAGGATTGTCCGATTTAAAGAGACTAGTTGCTTGATGTCCGATATATGTTTCGTACGGGGCAGACACATTTCCAGCCCCAGGCCTAACATGTGATCATCCGATACTAGTTCGATATACGCAATACTACGGTATACTACGCTTGATATAGATCTTATATTCCTATAAGAATATTTCTGGAGAATTGGGTAGGCATGGCGCTTTGCTAGAAGCCAACCTTGTCTTGTGAATCGGTAAAAACGTAGTACGAGGTACGTACGTGTTCGGATAATCCGACGACCGTATTTACTGCCAACATATCCGGAGATCTCTTGGGTCGCTTCCGAAGATTCACCAATGACATATGATTCAAACTCGATTAATCTTGGATTAATTACGGAGAGACTTTATCTTGGATAAAGTACTATACATAGAGAGAGAACGATTAATTTGGAATTAATCGTAAAATTATTATATTCGATATAATAATCGAAATTCGATTTCGACGCGAATTAAAATTAGATTTTAATTCGGGCAAACGAGTTAATTTAGAATTAATTCGTTAGCGACGTAAATAATAATTTCGCTAGGCGCAATTATTTATTTAAATTCGATTTAATTAACGTCGCGACGTAAGTTCGGTATTTCGGAAATATCGAACCCGAACGCGTGAGTGCACGTGGGCCCACTTTCATTTGGAAACGTGTGGGGCCCACATGACACATGTCATATTATGCATTATTTAACTCTAATGCATTGCATGGAGATAGTGTACAATGCACTCAATGGTTTTGCATGGAAATTGAGTGTTTGACACTCTAAGCCATTGCATGATTTGTGTCATAAGTTTATTATTAATTTAATAAATATTTTGGCATAAATATAAATTGATTTTTTGTAACAAAAATCATTGAACTCCTCTCTCTCTCACATTGCCGAAACTACATGCAGTTTTGGGCTCTCCATTTCTTCAATTTTTGTGGCAAGATTTGAAGAAGTTGTGCATTCAAAATCACAACAAAGGCTAGCACCTTCAAGGGATCATACAAAGGTGTTATGGGAAACTAATCCTTGAGCTTGGGAGGATCAAACAAAGCTTGGAGCTGCACTTTCCACCTTGGCCGAATTCATCACTGCACAAAGGAGAAGTTTTCATTTCATCAACGCATCCGCATTCCGATTTTTGTGAGTATGATTCCGCCATACTTCAATATTGTTCATTCATTTATATATATTTTGCTTGTTCTTGTTGATCTTGGGGCTTGGTAATAGAAACCAACACCAAACGTATTCCTAGCATTCCCAAATCATCAGGAGTGAGAAAGCCCAGTTTCTTTCCTGTTCATATCTAATATGAAATCTGTCAAATAGATTTTTATGGAACCTTATTCAAAATAAGTATTGCACTGTTAATGCTTATCCATTTTGAGGGAAAATGGTAGCTCAGAGCGACTCATGATTAACCTTATCATGTCCAACAAAATTCGGTTTCTCCGTTCGGACACACCGTCAAACTGACGTGTTCCGAGAGAAGTCCTCATTGAAAGAATACTATACTCTTTCAAGTATTTGAGAAACTTATTGCTTAAGTATTTTCATCATGGTCAAACCATGATGTTTTAATACTTTAGCCGATCTGTTCATCTATTCTTGTCGAAACTCTAAAAGTTTCTAATTTGTGTTCTTCAAAAGAAACACAACCATAACGTGATGCCACATCAGTAAAGGTCACGAAATATTCATATCCACCTCTAGCCTAGCTAGACATAGGCCCACTTACGTCACTATGAACAAGGGCTAATAGATCGGTGGAACTTACACTTTTACCAAATAAAGGTGTTTTAGGCACTTTGCCCAATAAACTAGATTCGTAGACTTCATTTGGATGGAATCAAATCCGTCCTAGTATCCACTCTTCAAAAGTGTGGATATACAAGTCTTGTTTAATGTGTCCCAGACAACACTGCCACAAATAAGTCTCATTTGATTAAATCAGTTTGATCTACTTGTTTGTCATGTTATATGTTTGAGATTTATTTATATTCAAAATATAAATACTGTTATTCACATCTAATGTGTTTATCTCAATATCATCTTTATAAAATAAAACACTTTAGTGTTCTAAAATATAAATGTATACTCGTAACGAGTTATACACATATAGAGATATTGTTTCTAGTCAAACTAGTTACATTTTAACAGTTTCCTAATTTAAGTACATACCCGAAGGGTAGTTCCTAAACTTAGGTATCTACGATTAAAACAGCGAATGTCGCCCCGTTTTATATTCACAGATTAATCTCATATGAAGTTAGTATCCTGCTCACAGAAGATTCTGCACCTCAGTATATATATTTATATATCACACTGAGTATTTAAAATCCAATTTTAATACTAGTAGTGAACATAATTATGACAAATGTACTTAAAGTCAAAGCCTTGCCCTTTTTTTTATTCCTTCATGTCTGCCTTGTCCATATGGCAGTCATGTTTCAATGACTCCATTTGCCATAGTTTAGGTAGACATCTTGGGATATGTCATTTATCTTCCTAGAAGACTATAATGATTTCGCATTTGCCATTTTCTACATTCTAGAAGCCTTTGGCCAAGCCTTGAGTTTCTAGAATATCGAAATAAGGTGCGCCTTGCGCTTCTTGCCCTATTGAAAACTTTGGCTTTGGCTCCTTGAGCATAGCCATTAACTCTCCAAGAGTTATTAATTGCAATTTAATACTTCTAAGATCTAAGAATAGATCTATGAAGATCCTTCAATTTCTTCATCATACTTTAATGATCTAATCCTTAGTTCTGATTAGGAAATTAATGAGTCCTTTTGACAAGTATAATGGATTAAGCACTAAAGTTATCATCACATGAATCTTCCAAAGATCGTGCTCTACAAATTGCTTTAACTCCTAGTTTAGGCCTAAGATGTTATTTTATCAAATAAAGTAACTTCTTAGTTTCAGGATTATCCTGAAATTTATTCCCAATTTGAAAATTAAAGTCGTTTAAACACATTTTCCCTAGGATAATGTTTTAAACATTAATCTTTAAATTTAATCTTGATTCTAATAGACCAACTATTTAATCAACGATTTCAGGTACAATCTAATGTAATGATTACTATAGTCTAGCTACATAACTTATTATAATTTTATTGGTTAAAATCAAATATATATTGATTACTATAATCCAATTATATAATCATTATTAATGATCGGTAAAATCCAAATATATTGATTACTATAATCCAATTATATAATCAACTATAAATGAGGGGTAAAATTCAAATATATTGATTACTATAATCTAATTATATAATCAACTATAAATGAAGTAGTTTGAATATAGTCCAACTGTTAAATTAAAACAACAATAAATATTAGTCCAACTAATATATAATTTATTTGACGAATGGTATTTGATTGAGCGCGGTGCGGCAAGTAACTAAACGAATATTGCAAACCTAATACTTGCCTCCCACTATTTTTCGGCGAGCCTCTAACCCTCTGTGGAGTACTCGGGAACCTAGTTTCCTATTGGGCTAGGATCTCGTTAAATAACACACAATCTTGACTTTGGCCAACAAATTGTATGATACTTAACTAGGTAGATCTCTAAGATCAATTGGATCCCCTCCAATTCCTAGATCCAGTAGGTGGACATCCAAGTCTGAAACATATATCTTATATATGCCAATATATCGAATATATTACCTAACATTTTTCCTCTGAATTAACTAAGCCTTGGATTTGGGACAACAAACTTAATGATCCCAGTTAAGCGGAAACCATTGACATGGAAAGCTTCGTAATCAATGTCGATGGACAAGAAGTGATCTTGACTTTGGCCAACAAATCACGACTTGGACAAGACACCGATATGGAACAAAACTCTCATGATTCAAACACATCCGCAATTGACAAAGGTCTTGACTTTGGCCAACAAGCAATGCCAACTTTGGATCTTGAGTAAGAATCACTCAACGGAAGGAAAAACGCTTAATATGTTTTAGGGTTTTCGCATGCAAATTGGCAACCAATTTATTATCTTTGATTATGTCTCATCTGTTGGGATGTATGCCCTAGAGCTACATTAGATGTAAACGGTTTCATTTACACAGAAATAAAATGATGCATTATTCATTTATCAAATTGTTTGTTTTAATTTTCGCATATTATATATCTTCATAAATACCATAGATTACTTATGTACCTTCAAGACTTGGTGCATGAGTGTCATGCACCAGAGGATTCAAGTCTGAAGTTAGTAATCTTAAATAGTCCATAGAGAACAAACAAACCGCACTTTGTTTGTGGTTTATCTATAGCTGCGGTCCATTCTATATTTGGATGGCGATCTTAATCCGGATCGTCCATGTAGAGACATGAGAATGGAGGCACCTTATATGATGTGATCATATAGGACTGGACCCAGATAGAAATGACTTTCTTATAATATCCGTTAAACAAAGAAAGTCATTTCAATCTACTTGATGGTCATATATGGGTTGATCTTAATCCTGTGTGTACTACGAACTCTTGTATGGCGGGATATGTCCTTTGATTTACAAAGGTGAGGTTGGTGTAGCAAACCCAACCAATAACTACGTATTTTGGGGGCATAGTCTGTTATGTAGCTGGGAACGTTTTACATAGACATGGAATTCACTCCTTCTTGCGAGAAATAGATGAATATCTCTCTTAAGGGTTGATTCGGTACTTGAACGATTAGAGCGCTCAAGTCTTTCTATTACCAATAGAAAGATTAATATTCATAACAGTAATGAATAAATCGTTCATTAGAGAATCAATGGTACTTAAGATAAAATAATTAGAGGGGTATGACGGACATTATGACCTGGCTCTAATTACGAGATATTCGTGAAGGATCAATTTGTATGCAATGACTATATCAGTGGACACCGACTTGGATCGGCTTTATATTTCATCTACGGCAACGATAGTGCAACTACGGGTTTTTAGTGGAATAACCCGGAGTTAATAATTCAGAATATTTAATTAAGAGCTTAATTAATATTTCGAGATTATTGGAGCTCGGAACCGTAGGTCCACTTGGTCCCCGTGCTAGCTCGATTTACTGTAGCAGAGCTAATATAATTGGATGGTTCAATTATATACTCACAAAAGGAATAAATATTATTAATGTGATTAATAATATTAATTATATCACACATGAGACTTTATATTAAAAGTTAATATAAAGTATTAATAATTATATTTGATAATTATTAAATTAGAATATTAAATTATATATGATATAATTTAATGAGGCTAAGAATTATTATCAAGGTAGGATTCCTTATAGGATAATGAATAGGATTTGTTTGTTTGGGAAACAAAATCAAATCCTAATTAAAACACTACCATGGCCGAAAATTCCTATATGTATTAGGGATATGATTTGTTTGTTTTGGAAACAAAATCAAATCCAATAATATCCTAGCATGGCCGAATTTTGGTAGTTTAATGGGAGTAGGATTTGTTTAATTTTGGAAGCAAAAATCAAACAAGGAATCATATACCTACCTTGGCCGAATTCTACAAGATTGGGAGACTAGTGGTTGATTTGTTTTATGAAACAAATTAACCATAAGTATAAAAGATAAATTATGATTTATTTTTTGTAAGAACAACATAATTGAAAAACCCTAGCCTCCATCTCCTTCACTGAGGTCTCCAACGTTGAGATCTCTCTTCGGTGTGTGTGATTGTTCTCTAAACCGTTTAGAGATTTGTTTGTGAGTGTAGCCCACACTACTCTCTGTTAGTGTCGAGACATAGTTTGGAAGACCTCGTGACATTGGAAAACACCCTTATTTCCCCCCAGAAGTTGCGGCCTCCCTCCCTGAGAAACCTGCAATTTGCGCATCCTCATGGAGCCACAGGGAGATCCGTTTTGTTTGTTTTTCAATCGGGTTTTTGGGAAACACTTTAGGATATCTTTAGGCCTGTATTAGGATTGAATTTTGGAGAAAAATCATATCTGAAACTGACCTGCAAATGGCGGAAATCAGACCTACAGTTGGGTGACATTCGCGTCCATAACGTGTCCAAAACAGTCCAGTTTTTGCACTGCAGTTCAAGGACTGTTCGGGGACTGTTTCGGGGCTATTTCGGAGTTGAAAGTTTGTCCAAAACATCAGGGAAATCACTGGTAAGGTGCGGCCAAGCAAAGGGAAGAGCAGAAAACTTTTTCAAGTCCGGTTCCTGAGCCTAACCGCTTCCGCTGTGCGGGGGAAGGCGTTCCCTACAATTGGCATCAAGAGCGAGGTTGAAAAGTGCTCTTAACCCTTCACTTTTTCAATTAAAGTTACTGTTTTAACATGTTTATATGAGTTATAAATATGATATGCATGTTTAGATGAGTGGGCACATTATTAAGTTCATGTGATGAATGGTTTTAATATTTCATGTGATGAATGGATTTTGCATTGGTCGTAAATTTTTATGGCTCTTATTTTTATAGGTGATTTTGGTTTTGGGTTGTAAGGCCATAAGGCCATTGTTTATATTCATTGCAATTTCAATTTCAATGTAAAATTTCAATTCTTTGTAATATGGAGCACCGAAGTCGCAATGGAGCCAATACCACCTTGGAGCGGGATTTGAAGGCCAAGGAATGCCTTGGTAAATCTCATGTACTAATTAGATTAGTATAGGAAAAATAGGAGCCCGGTCAATGCAAAATAATTATTATTGTGTTATATGTATGTTTATTTCGAATTGTTTGAATAACATGTCATATAGCCTAGGGTGCCCACTCGTGCATTTTACTTGCCATAACATGTCATACATGCATTATCACAAAGACATAGAATTATGATTTTATGTAAATTTAAAAGGTTTAAATAGAATATGATATGCATTGAATTCATTAATTAGATTAATGGGATTAAGTGTCTAAAACTTGAATTCTAACATATTAGACTTAATTGGTGCATAATAAATTCCATTGGTATATATGATGGAAACCGGATATAAATTCCATAGCCGATTCCTTATGGACGGAATGTGGTCTGCACTCGGGATACAATTCCACGTACCATTGGAGTTTATGACGCACTAAGATTTATTAAATAGTTTAATTAAAAATTTTGACCATTTAGAATTCTATGGTTTTAGACCTTTAAGTGCTTAGTATTTTAAGAGTTAAAATATTGTAGCTCACTCATGCCACTCTAATTAAATAGTTTAATAGAGTATAATTATTAGTAGAGACTAATAGGATATTAGTGACACAATTTTAATAGTTAAAATTGATTAGCTCACTTATGACAAACTAGTGTAAATAAATTATGCTTTAGCCGCCATAAGTTTATCCACACTAGTTAGGATAAAATATTAGATATTTTAGATAGAAACCTTAAGTTTAAAATAGTGAGTGGGAGAGGGATATACGACAGTACATCCCGCGATCTCCGTTGTTAGTCCAAAAACATGAGATTCAAAATGCGCCTCGAGACGGCTTTGTTTTCGTCCCCCTACGGATGGTGTCCATTTTGGGTCAATATCAAGTTTGGGTTCCGAAAGGATAGGGATTGTAGATGTATCTTGTGAACTGACCTACCCTACAGCGGCACTTCACTTGTTAAGTCAAAGAATCCCGAAACGGCGGGTTACACTCACAAACGAATAATTAACTGTTAATGAAATTCCTTGATCAAATAGAACGGTAGTTGTTTGATATAGGAATAAGAGTTATTCCCGCATATATTAAAACAGCTGAGATTGTCTCAATCTATCATGCGAGTACTTGACCTACCCTACGGCGGCACTTACTTGTGGGATGATAGATCTTCGTGGCATAGTAATTCTTTTAGGTTTCTTATTCATTTCTAATGGTTCATGCATCATGTTTAATTTTATGCCAAAATTCTTTGATGATTTTAATATGCGATGAATGAATGTTGAATGCATGTTTATTTTATTTTCATCCATGGTTTCTCCAATTATTTCCATACTCTCAAATGATAAATTAACCGGGGAAAACTATGTTAAGTGGAAAAGTAACATGAACGCTATCCTGGTCTGTGAAGACCTTAAGTTTGTCCTGACAGAGGAGCGTCCTCCCGAGCAAGCCAGAAATACTGGCCATGCTGTGCGTGATACCTATCAGAAATGGATCGCAGCAAATGAGAAAGCCCACTGCTACTTGCTAGCAGGGATGTCTGAGGTACTTGCTGTAAAGCACGAACCTATGGATCTAGCATCTCAGATGGCATGTTTGGGCAGCCTTCGGAGCGTCAACGCCATGAGGCCATGGTCTCAGCGATGACTGCTAGGATGAAGGATGGGACATCAGTCCGAGAGCACGTCTTAAGGATGATGACTTATCTCAATACTGCTGAAACCCATGGAGCTCGTATTGACGAGCGTAGCCAGGTGACCATGATCATGGAAACTCTTCCGAAGAGTTTCTTGTAGTTTAAGAGCAACTATGTTATGAACAATTTGACTTTTACTTTGACCCAACTGCTCAATGAGCTCACCCATTACGAGTCCATGCTGGTGGATCCTCGTAAATCCAGTGCAGAGGCAAATGTTGCCGAATCTTCCAAATCTACAAAGAAGAAGAAAAAAGGCACTGGAAAGGCTGAAGGTAAAGCCACTAAAAGGAAGAACAAGAAAGGCTCAAAGGATTCCAAGCCCAAAGGAAAATGTTTTCACTGTGAAAAGAGTGGGCATTGGAAAAGGAACTGTCCTAAATACCTTGCTGAGCTGAAGGAGAAGAAGGAAACAGGTAAATATGATTTACTTGTTATTGAATCTCTATTAGTGGAGGATGATAAATCCGCTTGGATTATTGATTCTAGCGCCACTAACCATGTTTGTTCTTCTTTACAGCTACTTGATTCATGGAGGGGCCTTGCATAAGGCGCTTACACCATGAGGGTCGGGACGGGGAATGTCATTTCAGCAAGAGCAGTGGGAGTTTCTAGTTTAAGTTTTATTAATAATAGTTATTTAAATTTAAACGATGTGTTATTCATTCCTGGTTTCCGCAGGATCTGATTTCTGTTCCTAGACTTATGGATGATGGTTATTCTATTTCTTTTAATAGCAATTCGGTTATTATTGGTAGAAATGGATTAACTATATGCACAGGAAACTCAGAAAATAACTTGTATGTGTTAAAACCGTTAACGCATAAGTCACTGCTCAACACTGAAATGTTTAAGGTTGAAAAACCAAAAACGAAACGACAAAAGATTTCTCAAGATGACACATATCTATGGCATCTTAGACTTGGTCACATCAACCTTGACCGATAAACAGATTGATAAAGAACGGAGCCTTAAACCAGTTAAAGCTCGGGACTTTACCAGTTTGTGAATCCTGTTTAGAAGGAAAAAGACCAAGAGACCTTTCTGGAAAAGGTGTAAGCTCTAACCACGAGCAACATCGGACGTTTGCGCGGATGATGTAAAGCCGCGTGGTTATGAATACTTCGTCACATTTATTGACGATTATTCAAGATATGGTATGTCTTCCTAATGCATCACAAATCAGATACCTTTGAAAAGTTCAAAGAATATCGTGCAGAGCATGAGAACCAATTAGGTAAGACAATTAAAACTCTACGATCAGATCATGGAGGAGAATACCTCGACAGAGACTTTGAGGAATTCTTAGTTGAGCACAGGATAATATCCCAACTCACAGCACCTGGAACACCACAACTGGTGTTGCAGAAAGGAGAAATCGAACCCTACTAGACATGATGAGATCAATGTTTAGTTATAGCTCACTACCTAGTTCATTATGGGGTTACGCACTGCAAACCGCAGTGTATATCCTCAATGTAGTTCCATCAAGTCTGTTCCTAAGACTCCCTTAGAGTTGTTGAATGGTCGTAAAGCTAGTTTATGACATTTCCGCATATGGGGGTGTCCAGCACATGTGCTGAAGAATAAGACTACAAAATTGGAACCATGTTCTCAGGTGTGCCTATTTGTAGGCTACCCGAAGGAGACTAGGGGAGGATTCTTCTACAGTCCTGATGATAACAAAGTATGTATCGACAAATGCTACGTTTCTAGAGCAGGACTATATGAGGGAGTTCAAACCTCGGAGTAAAATGTTACTCGATGAGTTACTTACTGGTTCAACCAGCACGCCATCGTCAACAAAGTTGACAAATACATAGCACATTCGACATCTGATGGGCAGATGATTCCCAGTCAGAATGATCTACCGCCTAGACGTAGTGGTAGGGTTGTACGACAACCTGATCGTTATCTAGGGGTTGGAAAGGCACAAGTTGTCACCTCCAGCGATGGTGTAGATGATCCATTGACCTACAGTAGTGCAATGGATGATCCTGAGAAAGAGGAATGGCTTAAAGCCATAAACCTAGAGATGAAGTCCATGTACTCCAACTCAGTCTGGGAACTTGTAGACCAACCTGATGGAGTAAAACCCATAGGTTGCAAGTGGATCTACAAGAGGAAGAGGGGATCAGATGGGAAGGTACAGACCTTCAAAGCTAGACTAGTGGCCAAGGGTTATACACAGAAAGAGGGAGTTGACTATGAGGAAACTTCCTCGCCAGTAGCCATGCTAAAATCCATCCGCACTCTTCTATCCATAGCCGCATATTATGACTATGAAATTTGGCAAATGGACGTCAAGAATGCATTCTTGAATGGCAATCTTGATGAAAGTATCTATATGGTACAACCAGAAGGGTTCATAGCCCAAGGTCATGAGCAAAAGGTTTGCAAATTGCAGAGGTCCATTTATGGACTCAAGTAGGCATCCTGATCTTGGAACATAAGATTTGATACAACGATCAAGTCCTATAATTTTGAGCAGAATGTTGATGAGCCTTGTGTATACAAGCGCATCATTGACGGGAAGGTGGTTTTCCTTGTTTTATACGTTGATGACATCTTACTCATTGGGAATGATGTAAGGATATTATTAGACGTTAAAAACTGGCTAGCTGAGCAATTCCAAATGAAAGATTTGGGATAGGCCAGTTATTTTCTTGGATCCAGATACTTCGAGATCGCAAGAAGCGACTGTTAGATATGTCTCAGGCATCCTACATCGACAAGATTCTTGTGTGATTTGGGATGCAGAATTCCAAGAAAGGCAATATGCCTTATCGGCATGGAATTCATTTATTGAAGGAACAGTCTCCTAAGACACCTCAAGGCGTTGAGGAAATGAGACATATCCCATATGCCTCAACAGTTGGTAGTCTCATGTATTCCATGTTTGCACGAGACCGGACATCTATTTTGCAGTGGGAGTAGTCAGTAGGTTTCAGTCAAACCCGGGATTGGATCACTGGGTGGCTGTGAAACACATTCTCAAATACTTTAAGAGAACGAGAGATTATATGCTGGTATATTCTGGTGAGGATATGATCCTAAGAGGATACACAGATTCTGATTTTCTGACAGATGTCGATTCTAGGAAATCAACATCTGGATCAGTGTTCACCCTAGGTGGTTGGGCTATTGTTTGGCGGAGTATAAAGCAATCTTGCATTGCCGACTCCACCATGGAGGCTGAATATGTAGCGGCTTGTGAAGCAGCTAAAAGAAGCAGTCTGGCTCCGTAAATTCTTGGGAGATCTGGAAGTTGTTCCAGATATGGATAAACCACTCACACTTTATAGCGATAATAGTGGTGCAGTGGGAAATTTAAGTGAACCAAGAAGCCAAAAGAGGGGAAAGCATATAGAAAGGAAATTCAAAGAACCTGGCTGATCCATTTACTAAGACCTTGCCGGCTAAAGTGTTTGATGGTCACCTAGATGGTCTAGGTTTGCGAGACATGTCTCATTTGCTCTAGTGCAAGTGGGAGATTGTTGGGATGTATGCCTTAGAGCTACTTTAGATGTAAACAGTTTCTTTTGCATAGAAATAAAATGATGCAATATTCATTTATCAAATTATTTGTTTTAATTTTCGCATATTATATATCTTCATAAATACCATAGATAACTTATGTACCTTCAAGACTTGGTGCATGAGTGTCATGCACCAGAGTATTCAAGTCTGAAGTTAGTAATCTTAAATAGTCCATAGAGAGGAAACAAACCGGTACTTTATTTGTGGTTTATCTATAGCTACGGTCCATTCTATATTTGGATGGCGATCTTAATCCGGATCGTCCATTTAGAGACATGAGAATGGGGACACCTTATATGATGTGATCATATAGGACTGGAACCAAATAGAAATGACATTCTTATAATATCCGTTAAACAAAGAAAGTCATTTCAATCTACTTGATGGTCATATATGGGTGATCTTAATCCTGAGTGTACTACGAACTCCTGCATGGCGGGATATGTCCTTTGATTTACAAAGGTGAGGTTGATGTAGCAAACCCAACCAATAACTACGTATTTTGGGGGCATAGTCTGTTATGTAGCTGGGAACGTTTTATATAGACATGGAATTCACTCCTTCTTACGAGAAGTAGATGAATATCTCTCTTAAGGGCTGATTCGGTACTTGAACGATTAGAGCGCTCAAGTCTTTCTATTAATATTCATAACAGTTATGAATAAATCGTTCATTAGAGATCAATGGTACTTAAGATAAATAATTAGAGGGGTATGACGGACATTATGACCCGGCTCTAATTACGAGATATTCGTGAAAGATTAATTTGTATGCAATGACTATATCGGTGGACACCGACTTGGATCAGCTTTATATTTCATCTACGGCAATGAGAGTGCAACTTCGGGTTTTTAGTGGAATAACCCGGAGTTTATAATTCGAAATATTTAATGAAGAGCTTAATTAATATTTCGAGATTATGGAGCTCGGAACCGTAGGCCACTTGGTCCCCGTGCTAGCTCGATTTACTGTAGCGGAGCTAATATAATTGGATGGTTCAATTATATACTCACAAAAGGAATAAATATTATTAATGTGATAATAATATTATTATATCACACATGAGACTTTATATTAAAAGTTAATATAAAGTATTAATAATTATATTTGATAATTATTAAATTAGAATATTAAATTATATATGATATAATTTAATGAGGCTAAGAATTATTATCAAGGTAGGATTCCTTATAGGATAAGGAATAGGATTTGTTTGTTTGGGAAACAAAATAGAATTATTATCAAGGTAGGATTCCTTATAGGATAAGGAATAGGATTTGTTTGTTTGGGAAACAAAATCAAATCCTAATTAAAACACTACCATGGCCGAAAATTCCTATTTGTATTAGGGATAAGATTTGTTTGTTTTGGAAACAAAATGAAATCCAATAATATCCTAGCATGGCCGAATTTTGATAGTCTAATGGGAGTAGATTTGTTTAATTTTGGAAGCAAAAAACAACAAGGAATCCTATACCTACCTTGGCCGAATTCTACAAGATTGGGAGACTAGTGGTTGATTTGTTTTATGAAACAAATTAACCATAAGTATAAAAGATAAATTATGATTTATTTTTTGTAAGAAAAACACAATTGAAAAACCCTAGCCTCTATCTCCTTCACCGAGCTCTCAAACGTTGAGATCTCTCTTCGGTGTGTGTGATTGTTCTCTAAAACGTTTAGAGATTTGTTTGTGACTGTAGCCCACACTACTCTCTGTTAGTGTCGAGACATAGTTCGGAAGACCTCGTGACGTTGGAAAACACCCATATTTCCCCCCAGAAGTTGCGGCCTCCCTCCCTGAGAAACCTGCAATTTGTGCATCCTCAGGGAGCCACAGGGAGATCCGTTTTGTTTGTTTTTCAATCGGGTTTTTGGGAAACACTTTAGGATATCTTTAGGCCTGTATTAGGATTGAATTTTAGAGAAAAATCAGATCTGAAACTGACCTGCAAGTGGCGCAAATCAGACCTACAGTTGGGTTACATTCGCGCCCATAACGTGTCCATAACAGTCCAATTTTTGCACTGCAGTTCAAGGACTGTTCGGGGACTGTTTCGGGGCTATTCCGGAGTTGAAAATTTGTCCAAAACATCAGGGAAATCACTGGTAAGGTGCGGCCAACCAAAGGGAAGAGCATAAAAACTTTTCAAGTCCTGTTCCTGAGCCTAACCGCTTCCGCTGCGCGGGGGGAAGGCGTTCTCTACATCATCATCATACACCCATAAACATGCATTCTAAACACATAATAAAGCACGTATAAATATATAAATTAATAATGATATGCGGATGGATATCTGAAAAAATGTTCCTAGAACAAATCACTCCATTTCCTCCTCCCCGGCTAGAACTATTCTAACTTCTACCCATTACTTAATACAATAAAGAAACCTCATTTACATTGAGGGGAATTGGTGAGAAGAGAAATACAAAGATAAGGAGATAAAAGGCTGGACACGCATGTCCAATTTAATAAATTCTAAATTTATTACAATTTTCAAAATTGCCTTCGCCCTTCTAATATCCATCTGATATATATTATTCATACAACACATTCATGTATTCATACAAATCATGTTATTCAATCAATCTAATCCAATTAATTAATCTTTGAATTAATGACCATCCAATGTTCAAACAATGATTTGATTTGCGTGAGTCAAACTCATTGAAGAATAAATACTCAAAGTAAGTATTCTTGAATTATATTGAACTACAACTTTAAATCCAATTTATTTGTATTCAATACGAATTCCAATTTAATTCCAAATTAAATATATACACTTACTTATAAGCCTTAAAGACTTGGATTCCAAATCCAATCTTAATGGGTCTTAAAGGCCCAATAACATCCAATGTCATTTTAAATAAATTCCAATGGGCTTTTAATTAATTTTTTTTAGGCATGGGCTTTGGCCATAATGGGTCAAACCCAAAATGCCAAGGCACAATGGAATCACCATATTGCCTACAAATTAATTTACGCCTATTAGGCCCAATTAAATTCTTTAAAGGGCCAAGTGATATATTTTGACTTTATGGAATTCGTTTTGGGCCCAATTGGATCCAATCCAAAGGTCCAAAACCAAACTTACTCAAACCAAGTCCATTAAGCCCAAATACACACTTTTAGCCCAATTCATAATTAAAGGCTTATTAACATAATTATAAAATTCATAATTATTTTAATTAAAGTGTATTAGCCATGATTAATTAATTAAACTCAATATTTCCAAAATACCAATTAACATAATTGATCATGCTTAATCCATCAATTCATGCTCAACATAAATTGAAGCCAAAACACATCATTTCATGCTCAACATGCTCTTTGATTTTAACATGAACTTTATTGACTTTGATTCCAATCCAATCAAACCAACAATCAACATTTAAACATGCATTTAAACACATCATTTCATGTTACAAAAATCAAAAAACTGCAGTCCAAGACAGTAGGGAATTCGGCCATGCTTAAAAAATTTAATTTTTAATTCATTTGATTTGTTTCAAATCTAAGCATGCTCAAACCATCAATTTGAAGAAATTATGCTCAAAACACATAAGCCCCAAATTTTAGTCTAATGAACCCTAAAATTTTCATACTTAAAATTGGCTCTTGATACCATTGTTAATGTTCCTAGAACATTCCAAGGATCTAATAAGCAAGAAAACATGTTCATAATTCAAAATAAGTTGCGGAATTACTTACATTGAATGGATTTGAGCTTTTAAAATTTTGAGAAGAAGATCTCCAAGAGGCTTCCTTTGTTTATTCTAATCTTTGAGTTGAAGATCTCCAAGATCCTTCCTTTGTTGATTCCAAGCTTTGAGTTGGTTTCCCTATCACCTTTTTTGATTTGTGAAGTGCTAGCTCCTTTGAAATTGCAACAAAATCAAAGAGAAGAAAAAGCTCAAGTTCACGCCCATGGAGGAGAGTATTAGGGTTTTCATTTTGTTCAAGTGTGTTCTAATGAGAGAGAGAGATGTCTTTAGGTAAAACCAATTTACCCTTTTACCTAAACAAGGTAGTTGGGTAAATGGTTTCACCAAAACCATTCCAAGGTAGTTGGATGGTGGGTGGCTTGGCATAAATGCCAACTACCCTCCCAACTACCACATGTGAAGTGGGCCCCACATTTGAATTCAAAATTCAAATGTCTCTATGAACATATGCCGCGGATCGGTTCCGTTTAATCCGATTAAATGAATTTTCATCGCTAAATAATTAAATCCAATTTAATTAAATAACGATGCCTCGCAAATATATTACGAACGTCGTCTACGAATTAATTCTAAATTAATTCGTCGTTCGCATTAAAGTCCAACTTTAATTTCGTAATGAAATCCAATTCATATTAATATATCTGATATATTAATTTTAGCCCATACGAATAAATTAAATAGAAAATCAAATTTAACTATTAAATTTATTTTACCGATTAATTCCAAATAAATCGCGTTCTCTCACTTCCGAACACATTTAATCCCATATTAAATAATACTCAATTAATCCCAGATTAATTTTATCTCTCTTAATTAATCCCAGATTAATTCTCATTCTTAATTAATCCCAGATTAATTCTAATTAAATCAACTGTCATCGGTGAATCTTTGGGAAGCGACCCAAGAGATCCCTGGAATGTTGCCAGTAAATACGGTCATCGAATTATCGGAATACGTGCGTACCTCATACCACGTGCTTATCGATTTATAAGACATGGTTGGCTTCTAGCAAAGCACAGTGCCTACCCAATTCTCCAGAAATATTTTTACTGGAATATATAATCTATGTCCAGCGTAGTATACGTAGTCTTGCGTATTGCGATCCAGTATCGAATGTCACTTGCTAGTCCTGGGGCTGGAACTGTGTCTGCCCCGTACGAAGCACATGTCGGATGTCTGGTAACTAGTCTATATAATCAGATATACATGACCTAGTCATAATATCCCGATGAATTCAGTACTTAAGAGCACTAGTACAGTATCCTATGTGACATCATCTCCATTATGACTGAAGTGATACTTCCGTCTTGACATCACACCCAATACACTACGATTCTCAACATACCCAGCAGAAGCGTACACAGAACCGGTTAAATCCTGGACGACCAAAACTAAAGCACATCGATTGTTGCAAGTATTAGTGATGCAAGTCTCAGGTTAAGACCAAATACACCTACCCTGATATCGAACTTCGATAGACACATAGTCATACTACCAATGGAATTCCGAGGGGTCTATCTAGAGCGAAGCTGTTTCCGTACCATCGGTAAACAAAACCTCCTATCACACTTGCATAAGTATCCAATACTTAAATATATGAGAACTATGCCGTTGTGCTCCCACAACGAGCACAAGTGCGATACTAGTCTATTCCGCATTATCGATGTCCAGTCTGGATAATACTACGACTATGGATATTTAATGATTAATCCTTAGTGGATTGATACTGTCTCATATCATCTCAATCCAGGAACTAATCATAAGGACCTCTTATCATTTATACATCTAGGTGATCTAATCACAAATGATAAGAGTGCAATCTCCTTTGTCACATAGTTAATTTGTACAACAACACCATGATCTGTACAAATAGTGACGCTATAGGTCATAACTGTCCAACAGTTTCTTCATAGTGAACTTCCTCCCTCACTCTTTTTGGGTATAACCCTTTGCCACTAGCCTAGCCTTGATAATTTGTATTTTCCCATCTATTCCTTATTTTCTCTTGTAGATCCACTTGCAACCTATGGGTTTTACTGCATCAGGTTGGTTTACAAGTTCCCAGAATGAGTTAGAGTACATAGACTCCATCTCAAGGTTCATGGTTGTAAGCATTCTGATTTACAACCCTCCCAGTACATCTAGATGGTATGTATCCTGATAAACTTACATCTGACTTTCAGATATAGAAGGTGTTATGTCTTTGTCAACATTTGATAATGGTGTACTGGTCCTACCAACAAGTAACTACCCATGTAACACTTTACTTCAATGTTTGAACTCTCTTATATATTCCTCCTCAAGAAATATAGCATTTTTCAACATAGATACTTTATTATCTTCTGGACTATAAATGAATCGACCCCTGGCTTCCTTAGGATAGCCTATAAATAGGTACACATGTGAACGTGGTTCCAACTTAGTAGTCTTGTTCTTTAGCACATGGCCAGACACCCCCATATACGAAATGTCACAAACTAGCATTATGACCATTCCACAACTCTAAGGGAGTCTTAGAGACATACATATAAGGAACTACATTCAGGTTATATACATTGTAGTTTGCATTACATACATCCATAATGAACTAGTAGGATCTGATTTCTCCTTTCTGCAACACCAATTTGTTGTGATGGTCCAGGTGCTGTGAGAGCTATGAAACAATTCCATACTCAACTAGGAATTCTTCGAAATCTCTATCACGATATTCTCCTCCACGATCTGATCATAGAATTTTGATGCTTTTACCTAACTGGTTCTCAACCTCAGCACGATATTCTTTGAAATTTTCAAATTTATCTAACTTGTACTTCATGACTGGCGCGTAATCACACGTGTATAACGCAAGCGCACGTATCGTTCAAGTAGTATTAAAAGTATCGATTCCACGAGGACTTAATATCTATACTATCAAATTTAATGAGGCCAAATGATTACTGGTATTTGATTGATTGGGATGGTGACTTTATATTTAAAAATTTAAAACAAATAAATAAAATTACCTAAAACTAGATTGAAGAAAATTCCAATTTATAAAATTATCCAGGGTTATGAATCCTTCCAATATTATTTAAAGATGAAGTGATTATCTTACAGTTGGGTAATATATTGATTTATTAACCCGGAACACGAAATTATGTAAAAGCATATTCCAATGGTCAATTACAAATACCCAATTTAACCTAATTTATCATATTCCTATGTCAATTAAGTTATCTGAATTCATTAAGATTAAGTTCCAATTATGGCTACCCCCACCCGACAGGTATATATCAATCCTAGAAGGAAATCCATTAAAGGGTTATCTATCCTCAAGGAAGATCGTGGGCTATTAAGTCTAGGCTCTTAAACCAAAAATCCATTTTCCAAGTTCATTTTAAGTTTACAGAATAAATCTTATTAATGGCCAGTTAAAAAGAAGCATTAAGACTAAGGGTCAATAAATAAACCTTTATATAACCCAAACCATAATTGTAACATCCTAGATTTTCGGGACTGTTCTAGATGATTCCCAGACTGACGTTATAGTCTCGGAATAGAATGATAATGGAGAATAAGAGTTCAATCGATTTCATAAGGGTCGGAATAATATAAAGTGAAGAGTTGTCGCATCAGAAGACGCGTCGTCTCAAGGAATCAGTTACGGGATATTTATTACACGCGTAAAGTTTATAGTTTTAGTCATATAAATAGAAAAAGAACTCCGATCAAGTTGGTTCTTAAACCATCAGACTCTTTTTTCCGAGATGAACAACTTTCGTGTTGAACACATTTCGAAAATCGCACCAGAAGGACTTCAAAGTTGGTGATTTTCGAAAATACCCTTATAAGAGGGGGCATCTTTGTAATTTTGAAGTTAGATATTTGCATTATTATTATTATTATTATTTCATAAAAAAAGAAAGAAGAAATACAGAAAAAAAGAGAAGCAGTGGCGATCGAGTGAAGAGATAAGAGGGAAGATGGGTGTGCCGCGGCCAGCCGGCCACTGCCGGCTAGCGCACCGGTATAGGGGAA